>JANKOD010000005.1:8469184-8482571 GCA_026284645.1 Erythroxylum acuminatum | reverse complement strand
CATAAACAAAAATATATTAAATTTTGATTAGATTAAAAATTTTATTTAACTCTAATTTATTAATTCATTAAATAATTCATTATTCTTTAGAATATCCAACAAAATACTAAGATATATGATATTTAAATCTTTATAATTTTTTTAAAAATCACGTCTTTATAAGTCATTTTACTCATAAACAGCTAATATTAAACAACTAATTTTATCAAACATCTCTAACAAATAGCTAATGCAATCCGCTGGTCACATTAACTGATAGAATTAACTATCAACCAACAGCTAATTGTCTTAGCTGATTACTAAACAGGCCTAAACCAATCCATTCTTAAGATTATTTCATCTTAATTATCGTAATTGTTTTGTGTGTCGATTTGTAATTAAAAGACAAGTCATCGTCTAGTTTTAAAGCATGTGAAAGAGACACCTCTATACCTCTGCTGTCTCGAATAGCAAACTGTCGGCAGCCTGACTTTATTAACCTTTTGAATCATTTTAAACATTTAACGTATTCCAATTGTCAAATCCTAGACTGCAGGAAATATGAAGACCGATATTTCGGTATGCGTACATGCACATAGAGAAGTCATTTGATTTATAAGTTTTACTGTACCCATATAAAATGTGCTAAATAAAAATTTCGTTACTTTTTTTTTTCCCCAGTTTGTGTCATTTCAGTTGTCTATAGGTTTAACAACGAAAACTTATTCGAAGTCCCAACTACAGGTAAAGAAATCAATTTAAAGGATAAAATTGTAATACGTAATACAGACCCTATTATGTACTCAAGATCATAAATAAAAGGGTAAAAACGAAAGGAAGACAGAGTACTTGATTTCAGTTTCATTCCGAGTTTTGAAATAGTTTTTGATGCTGAAATGAGCTCCGATCTTTCCGGAAAAATTGAGAAAGTTGTTCATCGATATTCAGTTTAGGTCTTTCTACAGTTTTTTCAATACACAAGCTCTCTTAAAGGGTCAGAGAATCATATACTTACGATTGATATGAACAACTGTAGGAGACCTTAAATTTTATATAATTTTCATATCGAGCTTTCCCATCATAAGACTTATATGGACCAGGTCTATATTAAAAGGGATCTATTTTCTACCCAGACTTCGACCCATTAATCTAAATCATTTATTGGGCTACTTTATTATCCTTATTTGGATCAAATTACGTAACTTAACCGATAATTTATCAAAAGCCAAAATTACAATTAATAGTTATCCACTTAATAGGAAAAAGACAATATTATCCCTAAGGAAAAAATGTCTTAACATAAATTATATATGCAAGTTTTCTTTTCTTTTGTGTAAATAAAAGTTGAACCTTCTATCATCCTGCACTATAATAAATTTTTTATGCACTTATGAACGTTAACACTTCAAATGTTTTATTATGTTTGGTGTGTAATATGAATTCTTTTCTTTTTACTTAGTTCATTCTTAGCCAAGAATTTGGTGTACATTATTACTAGTTAATTAACTATAATTGGGGAATGCCTATAGATACTCTTAATTGCCACATCCTAATTTACTGGCCCAAATCCTCTGTCCCCTTTACCCTGGCTCTATTCTGTCCCCCTTCTATCTGAGCCGTCCATTTATGTGGGACCTACATGAATGAATGGCTCAGATGGGAGGAGGACAGAATAGGGCCAGAGTAAGGGGACAGAGGATCTCTCCCCTAATTTACTATATTCGGTTTTGTACTCGTAGAGAATTAATTTGGGAGCAAATGAATCGTATATTGCATTGATGAGTTACTATGTGTACTTATACGGTGTGCTCGCTTAGCCTGTCTACAGAATTTTTTCGGAAAAAAAAGTGTACTTATACATGTATTTACCTGTTATGTCCAATTCGAAGTAAAAAAAAAAAAAAAAACTGGAAGGTGTGATTTATACGTACGACTGGTACAACACAAATTTTGTAGGGATCAAGATGCAATATAGTTATGGGACAATCTTGGAGTAGATCCTTACTACATCAAGATGCAATAGTTACGGGATAACTTGAGTAGTTCCTTACCGGCCACCTACAAGTTTAGAAGGTGGTGCACAGATTCTCAACTTGTCTCGAAGGAAAGCAAATCGTTGTTTGGATAGTCTTTTGGTCAAGACAACACCGATTTGATCAGTAGATGACATATAATGAACCTCGAGTTCACGTCGACCAACTCTATAGCGAATAAAGTAAATTGATCTCCAGATGCTTCGAGTGGGAGTGAAACCGTAGGTAGATTACACATGAGATATATAGCACTCGAATTATCGCACCTAAAATAGGAGTTGTAGACAATGGTAGGTGCAATTGAGAAGTTGAGAAAAGGAATTTTGGGTTGAAAGGCATCGATTTGCCACATGGGCATCTCCACTACAATTATGACAAATTGTTGGACTCCCGTTGAAATTAACATGATAAGGTGGCCGTAGTCAAAGAGATGATGAATTTCTTTGTGGCCGAACAGTGAAGTTGGAGTTCAAATTTGGATAAATATCATCAGCTTTTCTTTGAAGCTGCAAGAGTTGATGCTTGAGAATTCGGATTTGTGCTTGGGATCCAGATGCAGAAGCAAGTTCCAATTTTTTCTAGGCTTCTTGGCAGTAAGAGAGCCAACGACAAGTGATAAGACCGTTTCTAAAAGTGAACTGACTATCCAAGAGAGCACCAGTTGACCTTTGCAATACCAAATCTCATATGCGGGGTTGATTACATAACTGGTAAGAACTTCAGTTGGTGGATTATGTTCTTTATCAATGTGAAGAACTAGACCATACCTTCATAGGAGCAGAAGAATTAGGGTTTTCCATAGTAGATAATTATTGGAGGTAAGTTTTAGGAGTGGGCGATGTTGACAGAAAAAGTAGAAGCGGGTAAGGAGGAAATTAAAGCTTGACCGTAGATAAATTATTGGTTGATAAGCCTGACACCACGTAGAAAATTAATTTGGTAACAAATAAATCATATATTGCATTGATGAATTACTATGTGTACTTATACATGTATTTACAAGTTGCGTCCAACCAAAAGTAAATAACTAGAAGACATGATTTACATGACTGATACCAATCAGATTTTGGAGAGATCAAGATGCAACAGTTACAGGATAATCTTGAAGTAGATCCTTATCAGATCAAGATTCTAATTCAGATGGGACATCTCATCTCTAATTCCTCATAGTTTGGTCCCTAATTTGTTGCGTAGAAAATAACATTGAAAGTAAGCAATCTTTAATAAAAATAAAACGATAAGATGTTGAGAGAAAGAATAGGACTCTCGTAGATATGGCTAGAACAATGTCATGCGAAAGTAGCCTATTTCATAGTTACTAAGCAGAAGCTATGTCAACCGCTTGTTATATACTTAACATGCTGGACCCCGCTTCTGAAGCCCAACATTCAGAGTCATCAAGCGTGAGCTCTGACACATTTCTTCATCTTAACCATCTTAACAAAGAAGTCAATTATGATCATACACAACCGAAACTACTTCAATTTATCATTCCATTACTAAAGCAAAAGAGTTTGAAAAACTTTATTTACATATCAAAACCCACTCCGTGGGCGTAATACAAAATACAAAGTACACATGATACAATTAAATGCTTATGCTTAATAAGATTCTAAATATTAAAAGTTTCTGAACTAACTTAATTACAAAAGTCTTTATTTTTGGTGTTTGCCAAACTTTGCAGGGATCAATGCTAATCTGCTTTTTCTTCACTTGCAGAGTGGAAGGTAATGAGATAAGCTGCGAAGCTCAGTGGCTTATACATTTATAGCCACTGGCAACGAGCCATACAATGCAGGCACATACGCATATATATAAATGTAACAAAGTATATATATATATATATATATATATCCCATTTAATCTAGCAATTCTATCATCCACAATTCAAGCTCAAAATTTCATAATTTGAATGTCATCACATAGAACATATCATGAAGATTCATCCATCAAAACATAACACTCAAATATGCATCATACTTGATAATTCAATGATGTAATGCACAAAAAATGGCTCGAGAGCTCTATAGAAACATAATGGAGAAACCAAAGTTTACCCCATGAATAGAATGAGTTCATTTTCGGAGCTCATATGTCATAAGCGGGCAATTGAGAGAAGGCTCTTGTCAACGTGCACGTGACGAACAAAATGGTTCCACTCTTGCCCAAACAAAAGCATGTATTCATGTTCAAATCATTTCATCATACTTTCATATTTTTCATGCTCTTTCCTTTCTTTTCACTTATACAAAATGCCATGACATATTCTAAGGCATAACATGATCAAAATCACAACTCAATTATATCAAAATGTCATACATCTTTCAAGGCATGATATAAAACACATCACAATGCATTTTTCACATCACAAAAATTCATAATTTAGCACATATTCACACATAAGACAATTAGCTCATATTACACAACAACTATAAACGTATTACCCACCTAATTTGCGTGCAAAAATCCAAGTCAAGGTTGTCTTTCCCCTTGCTCTTGGGTAGGATTCTCTTGGTTCCCTAAAACAAACCACGTCTTATTCAATAGGAATCCAATTGAAAATTCCACATTGCAAAACCTCTAAAATTGATTCTAGAATACTTAAACCCAAGGATTTTCTAAACTCCATGAACTAAAATCCTTCCAAAAAATCCAAAAGATTCAAAATGATCTTACCTTCATTCTCCACCAAATGAAGGGATCTTTAGCTCAAAGTGAAGCTTTTCTCTTCCTCTACCTTTTCCCCTTCCTGAACAGCTCCAAAGTCTCTCTTGAAGACTAAGAAAAATTAAACCCTAGCTTGTTTTCTTCTCTCCTTCTCTTCTTCTCTCCGTATTTCTCCCTCTTCTTCACGTCACTCTCTCTTTTTCTCTTCAATTTTCGTTCTTCTCTCTTCTTAAAATGCAAGACAACACTTCTTCTTCCAATTATGCCATTAATGATTGAGAAATGTCCAATTTGCCCTTCCATTTATGCCTTATGTCTTTTATGTTTAAGTGTCTTGCCAAAAATACCCTTGAATATTTTGACATAACACCTTCTTCTAGAAAAATGTTTCCTATTGTCTTAAGTTTCTAATGACACCAAAATCATTCAATTTGGTTCAGTAATCCGAAAGTATTACCCCAATCATTTTCAGATTATTCTTATATTGAAATAGTACACTATACTTAAATTCCACCCAGAAATTGAAAGTCTTAGAGACTGACTTACAGTTAACTTCCTTCAGATAATTTGTAACTCTATGTCTCTAATTTATTTTGAAACAAGAATCATCTCATTCAGAGCTCTACCAATCAAGACATCATCAAAATACTAAAGTATATTTAGTAAAATATCCAATTCATACTTTTCCAATCGATACATTTATTTTGATTCAAACAATCTTTTTCGATTCTCCACCAAATGCTATCAAATCCTATGAAGAGATATAGAAATGTGTTAAGAAACTATTGGTCCAAAAATCACTTTGTTTTAAGGTCGGATGACAAGGTTATGGTTGAAAGAAGCAAACATGATTTTTGCCCTCAATCATATTGAACCTGTCTTGGGAAAATTGTCATAACTTTCTCTATAGCTATTAGATCAAGATAATTCTTAGACAGTTTGAAAGAGTACTTCTATTCTACAACTTTCATGAAGACCTTGAAGCTATATTCTATCATTTAGAGGGTCAAAATTGGACTAGATGATAGGTTAGACGATTCCAGATGAAAGGTCAGACGAAACCAGACGAAAGGCCAAACGATTTGGGACAATTGACATAATTTTCTCTATAGTTATCGGATCAAGGTTATTCTTGGACGGTTTGAAAGAAGACTTCTAGATATACAATGTTTATGCAGACTTTAAAGTTAGATTCTGTCATCTAGAGGGTCAAAATTGGACTAGATAATAGGTTAGACGATCTCAGACGAAAGGTTAGATGAAACCAAATGAAAGGCCAGACGATTTGGGACAATTGGCATAACTTTCTCTAGATATATCAGATCAAGGTCATTCTTAAACGGTTTGAAAGAGGACTCATAGATCTACAACTTTTAAGAAGACTTTAAAGATAGATTCGATAATCTAGAGGGTCAAAATTGGACCAGAAAATGTAAGATGAACAGTACATAGAAAAAGTTTCGACACCAAAAGATATGCATCCGAAGATACAGAAGGTCAACCATAGAAGATAAAGAAATACGAAAGGTCAACCATAGAAGATACAAAAGGTCAACCATAGAAGGTACAAAAGGTCAACCATAGAAGGTACAAAATATTTCAACAGTGCATAAGAAGATAGGTTTCTACAGGGTCTTCCTCACATCACCAAAGTTCTAAATCACTGACTTAATTCTTCAAAGTACCTTTACTTATAAAGATCATAACTTTCGATTCTGATGTCCAAAATTTCCATACTATATACCATTGGAAAGCTAGAAAGATAATCTACAAATTTATAGAAGACAACTTTGTTTAATTCAGCCTATATTAATCCAGAATTTTCCCTGAATTCAGTACACAATTTGCCCCTATGGAAGACTTGAAAATTTCACTGTACAAACTTGGGATGTCCTGAGCATAACCATTCAACTACCAAAGCGACTTCATTAAACTCTCAAATCTTAACTCATTATATATATATATATATATCAACTATTCATGTTCAAAAACCATCTGCTCAAGTTGATAACTTCTTCACATATACCTAATTTCAACTTAACCTCATCCTTAATTAATTCACATTTCAACTTAACAATCATCCATACACAATTCATATTTTATTCATCATCAACTTACTACAGATATTCAACTTCATTTTTGCTTTCATTTTACTTCTAACTTTCACCTTAATTCTTCTCATTTCATAATCTCTTATTTACCAAAAACACCAAAGCAAAAACATGAATCTATCCACACTCCTCATTTACTACTTTAACCTTATCTATCATTTTTAATTCAAGAATTTTCATTCACTTGTTCTTTACTCATGACTAATCGCCAAAATTTCTCATTTAATAGTTCTAACTTCTAAGAAACGTTTGGGGTCCAACATGATGTAGATCTCCTAAGTAAACAAGTTAGACAGCTACCACAATCGCGAACGGAACATACTTATTTGCAGGCTGGTGGATAAAACTTTTCAATTGTTGAAATGCAGTTCCAGTGATTATGTTACCCAGAAGTACATTTATAAACTGAAAAATATAATATCATGGTTGATATTGTCCTATTAGACAAAACAAGCATTTTGACATGCAATTTAATGGAGTTTCGTGTGTATGTGTATGTGTAATAGGGAGAGAAGACAAAAGAAGAGAGGAGAGAGAGAACTTATAAATAAATTAAATAAAAATAGTAGGTTTTACATTTATAAATAAATTAACATTTTAATAATTTTAAAAAATGAGTCCCACTTTGTTACGTCAACACTGCTTATGGTGGGGTTATACTTTAACGTTTTCTAAATATTAGAGTTATAATTATTAACTATGAAATTTTAGGATTAAACTTATCGATCGGTGTAAAACTTAAGATCAAAAGTTACCCTTTTGCCTTATTACTTTTATACAATAAGACATTAACAATATGATATATTTTATGATATGATAAAATATACTGTTAATATTTTAACTTAAAAAATAGACAAAAAAATCCTTTAATTTTTAATGATATTTATTACTTTTCTCTATTAAATAGGTATTATCATATTATTAAAACAACGTAAATTATTTATCATAAATTATTCTCAATGATTACAATTTTTGGGCCATATGAACTGGAAAACGGATCCTACTAAACATCACTGTTTTCCAAATCCCCTCCAGTTACAAGGGGGGTGCAAATTGCTTCGTGTGTTTTCACCTTATTCATTATTCATTAATCAGTTATAACACCGAAAGTTGATGCAGGCCTATGCACGTGTCCTTGCTTTGAAATCAAAAGAAGCCAAAATGTAAACACCATAAAGAATGTGAAGTAGGATTACGGACCATGAAGATGAGGTTATTGGTTATAAGATTGAAGTGTTGTGCAACCTTCGCAAACTGCGTGAAACAGAGACACCGCAATTGGACGCAGCGGCAAAGAAATCAAGTGCCTAAAATTATGGGGGATGAGATAAAGGGGGGGACAAAATAACTCTATTAAGTCAAAGAAATCAGATAAAAAAGCCTGAACGGTGGAAGAAGATAGGTCCTTCAGCCTCGGGCAGCGCACCCATGTCCTGTTCTCCCAACCCAACCCCAGTTGTTTTCCACTACTTTCGTCGATTTTTTGAATTATGACCCATCATCACTGCCTAGTATAATACCATACGCGCCCAAACTGTAGACTTTGTCTTGCTTAAGCCGCTTACTGAATTTCTTTGTTCCAAGTTAAAACGAAACCTTCCTAAATCCTAATCCTTTCCCAGGAGTTTGTTGTTTGTTGTTGCATTCCAACGACAAGAGTCCTTAACAGTGAGTAAGTAACGCGGTCATTGTCCGAAAGGGTATTCTTGTCATGAAGCATAGTTGAACTTGGAACTATTTTCAGTCTGATGTTCAGTTCTACTTAGTAACACCACCGGATGCTCTGTCTCTTTCTCTCTTTCTTTCTTTCTACAGCACAAAGGAACCTCTAAGTGTATCTTTTGAAGGACACCTCACCGTCTCTCCATTGTCTTTGTGAAACGATGTTATGCTATAAGCTACTGACACTTTCTCTTTTCCTCTCAATTCTGTTCATTTCATCGTCAACATTCATTCGCTTCTCACATGCTGCTTCCTTCCCTGCTCTACCCGCTGCAGGTACACTTCACTCAATCACTGTGTCGGGCAACTCTTGGCAGGCAGCCTTAACAAGTTTATTATGTTGGAGAGAAAAATGTTTTCTTTTATTGTTTTCTGTTATGTTTCCAGTGTCAGGGCACGAATATTAAAACTTTTTAGTTCCTTGTTACTTGTTTGGTGGTCTGTAAAGACTTGGAGTTAGCATATAATCGCTTTGTTTCCGACTTTATATTTCTTTTTCAGGGAGGGTGAAGGAGGAAAAGTATGAAGTGAAGTTCTCATGGGGCTCTGTTGTGGAGGGACCAATGGGTGAACCCTTGGAGTCTGAGAACCCAACACTTCTGTTAGCTGCAAATAGGACTTGCAGAAAAGACCCTCTTGATGAGTTCAAAAGATATACTGGAGGCTGGAATATCAGTGAGCGTCACTACTGGGCTGTAAGTTCATGAATCATTGTGATTAGACATGCTGACAATGATATATGGCAGGCCTTAATGTTGTCGGGCTTAACAAATTCTGTTTGAGATCGTTAGGCTAACCGAAATTTTTGTTTGAATGCAGTCTGCGGGTTTTACTGCACTTCCATTGTTTGCCATTGCTGCCATCTGGTTCCTGAGCTTTGGGCTATGTTTATTGTTCATTTGCCTCTGTCGATTTTGCTGTAAAAGGCAGCCTTATGGCTATTCTCGAACGGCTTATGCGCTGTCTCTTATTTTTCTTATTCTCTTCAGTGTTGCCGCTGTGTAGACTGCTCTCTCTCTCTCTCTTTCTCTCAACACGCACATACATTCACACGAACTTTGTTGTGTCAATACTAATAGTCCATTATTTTTTCACAGCATTGGATGTGTTGTTCTATATACTAGTCAAGGAAGATTCCACAGAAGTACAACACAAACGTTAGACTATGTAGTTAATCAGGCAGATAGCACAGGAGAAAAGTTGAGGACTGTGTCGGATTTTCTGGCCTCTGCCAAGCTAGTTGATGTTGATAAAGTTTTTCTACCTTCTAACGTCCAAACTGATATCGATCAAATTGAATCAAGACTAAATTCTTCAATTAGCATCCTTGCTGACCAAACACTTGACAATGCAGATGATATACGAGATCTTTTGGATTCTGTGTGAGTCCAAGTTATGTGTTTGACCTCTTTCTTGGTTACTATTGATCATGAAATGAATATGGTGCTATATGTGCAGGAGACTGGCACTTATAATTGTTGCTGCTATTATGCTTCTCCTCATATTTCTTGGATTTTGTAAGCACCACTCCCCCACTTCGTCATTTCCTTTGCTCTTGTTATTCAATAAGCTATGTGCAAAGTATTGAAAAAATATGTGAATGCATAGGACTTGTTTATCCATATAAACACATTTTTTGGTGATACAGTGTTTTCAATTTTCGGCATGCAACTCCTGGTATACACGTAAGTCAGAAAAAAAATATTTTGGACTTCTAGGTTGTTTTCACTTCCCTGAGTTTATTGGTTAAATTTTCTCTTGCCATACCCCGTACTTTTTGCAGCCTAGTTGTAGTTGGGTGGCTACTGGTCACGGGAACATTCATCTTGTGTGGAACATTTCTTCTTTTGCACAAGTAAGATTATAACTGGTCTATCATGCCTTATTTTTCTGTTAGATATCCTGACATAAGGCTCTGCACTAATAATACTTCTTAACCAAACTGATCGTATCTCCCATATATATTAGCCCCTCATGATGTTATGTATTTTTGAAGAATTTGTTGTATCAATGGTTTTTATTCTACATAAGCCTCTTTCTTGGTCATTCTATATTGTTTGTTCTTTCATATAATTACGTTAAACATTTTCTCTGAAAGTGACTTAAAACAAGAAAGACGAAAATCTTGCCTCTAAATTTAAAAAGCATTTTAGGCTCTTGAAACAAGTTCGTTAGTTTTCTGAGAATAAGTTGTTGCAAAACAAATATTTATTTGCTTTGGAATTGAATCTCTTTGTTTCGTGTTGCAACCAAACTAATTGGTTTATTCTCTTTGATGATGACATCTTATTACCTACATTATTTGATTCTTTTTGCTTAGTTATGAATTGGCTTTAATGTACAACGATCTTGACACTGATCAGTTCTGGTGGAAGGGTCCTTAAAGATTGACTATATGCTAACTCTTCATCCTCAGTATCTAATCCATAAAGGTCTGTTACTTTTATAGACTAACTACAGGCTTACTGCATTCAATGACATTCAGCATTTACTATTAACACCACACTTATGCTTTCAGTTGCATAGTGTAGGCATTAATATCAAGAAATTCTGTTGACTGTATTTAGATTGAAAGGAGAAAACCCTATCCACACATTAGATGTTTTTGGGCCTCATAATCCTGGAAACACAATAATCTTTCTGAAATAGTAGAAAGGAATTAGAATTTTCTAGTGCTATCCCCTTTCTGTCACAAATGTTTAGATAGCTATTACAAACCTTGGAAGCTGCTTCCAAGCCTATGCTTACAACTCTCTCTGAGGAGGTTGGATTTTGTCATTGTTATGTAGCTGAATTTTTAACGTGTTTTCTTTTGCAATTGCTAGTGTAACTGCAGATACATGTGTTGCAATGGATCAATGGGTGCAAAATCCTAGTGCCCATACAGCGTTGGATGATATATTGCCTTGTATGGACAAAGCAACTGCCCACGAAACCTTGTCACAAAGCAAGGAAGTTACTTCTCAACTTGTTGAGGTGATTAACCAGGTTATCACCAATGTCTCAAATATTAACTTCTCTCCCAACTTTGCACCAATGTACTTCAATCAATCTGGTCCATTGGTGCCAATACTCTGTAATCCTTACTTTTCTGATCTCACGGAACGAGCTTGCACTCCTGGTGAAGTGGACTTGAATAATGCAACTCAGGTAATTCTCCTCTGGCAAGAAAGGAATGCAGGATTGAATAACCTCTAATTTTGCAACAGAAACCAAACTAAAATAATTTATTATCCCTTCCCTTTCTGGCTAAAGTTACCTGTTAAGCATGTCTTGTTAGCAATATATGTAATCTAGATACAGGAAAATTTCTCTTATTAAAGATAAAATGCTTCATTTAAGCTGTATAAAAACCTGCAATATATAGGCTTACAGAGATGCCTCTTGTGGCAAACATTTGTAAAGCTTTAGTTGGCGCGGACTGTACCTTGCTGCTAATCCTGAAAGAGAAGAATCAGTAGAGCTGTTTTATAGTTTATGGTTCAACTTGTGCAGGTGTGGACCAACTATGTCTGTCAGGTTTCAGTTACTGGAATATGCATAACAAAGGGACGTTTGACCCCAGCCTTCTACAACCAAATGGCAGCTGCAGTTAATGTTAGTTTTGCATTGCACAATTATGGTCCTTTCCTGATTGAGCTAGGGGATTGCACTTTTGCAAGGGAAACTTTCGCTGACATATGTAGGGATCATTGTCCCAGTCTTCAAAATTCCAGTAAGAGGATCTACGTTGGGCTGGTGATGGTCTCTACAGCAGTAATGCTTTCTCTGATCTTCTGGGTTATATACGGGAGAGAAAGAAGGCACCGGGTCTACACCAAGCAACTCTTAACTGGAACAAGTCAGAGTTTAGAAAGCGACAAGAGAGAAACCAATATGTGAATCTGTTTGCAGTGGTTGGAGAGTTGCTTCATGTGGTACTATTTTCATAGCTTTCTGAGGGTAAAAGGGAAGGAATGGATTGGTCTTTGTAATTAGCCAAATGAAAAAACTGAAGGCAGCATTAGATGATGCCACCACTCAGGTCTCTATCGACTTGAGCCTTCGACCTCATATACTCGTTGAACAGCGTGCAGTTGAGTTGTCAACATCTCTCTTTAGTTTACCCATGGCTGCATATAAGCAATGCATATCCATTATAGTAAAACTTATATATAGATAGATATTTAGATATAAAGGCTTGTTTTAATATTACATGTTAGATAAAGTGATTTATTTGATTTGATATATCACAGTAGTTAAAATCCATTCTAATACAAGCCATTCTAATCTGTACATTTCATTCGTTGATAGATATTGCTGTTAAATAAATATTAAATTCTTATTTAAATATCTAGTTTAATTTAATAAAGAATAATTGTCATAAATCTATATGATAGATATGCTGTTAAATAAATGTTAAATTCTTATTTAAATGTTAAGTTTAATTTAATAAAGTGTAATTGTCATATACTTTAGTAAAGTATTTTGGACATTATTTGTATAATTGTAACTTATTTATAATTACATATATTCTTATTTGAAATTGAATATTGAAAAACAAGAATTGCTTGTTAAATTTTAAAATATTTTAATTATAAATTACAAAATTTTAAAATTGAAAAGGAATAGTTATGCTCAAACCAAATTGAGATTGATACTAAATGCATATAAAAAGTTGAGCCTAATGAATAAGTAAAGCTTATTAGGGATAATCAAACTTAAGTCGAACCAAATTCTATTAAATTTAAATATTATAGTTTTAATGCGTGGAAATATGAAACCATTTTATTTCAATAGACGGGGCAATAAAATAGGTGAAATGTTTGGATTTTGCAAGTTTACTGGGGGGTTGACATACTCAATTACTTACACCACTACTATATATATAAAGCA
>JANKOD010000005.1:8454885-8469084 GCA_026284645.1 Erythroxylum acuminatum | reverse complement strand
AAGTGCATTTTCCTAATTTCTCATCAAATTATCAATATTCACAATTCTGGCCCTAACATGGGTAACGGGATGTTACATTATAGCTTTTAGATCTATTTTATCTGTGTTGGGCTAAAGCTGGTGAGCAAAACAAACACATCCGAATACTCTAGGAGCAATGTAAAAAGGGCCTTGATAGGGAAAGAGAATTAATAATGGAGTTTTACCCGTTAACACAAAAGACGACATTCAATTAATAAGATAACATATAGTAAGTACAACATCTCCCCAGAAACTTTTGGGTACATTCATATGGATTAACAGGGTACGAGCTATTTCAGCAATATGTTGGATTTTTCTCTCAGCTACCCCCTTTTGTTGAGGAGTGTGTGAGCAGGAAGACTGATGTTGAATACCTTGTTGTTTCAAGTAATTGGAGAATGAGCTAGAGAAATATTCTTTAGCATTATCACTACGAAGAATATTGATTCAGGTATTAAACTGATTTTGAATTTCAACATAGAAAGAAAAAAATAGATAATAGTTCAAAATGATCTCACATTAGATATAACTAAGTTATTCGAGAGAAATCATTAATAAAAATTATAAAATACTGAAATCCTAACATAGACTTGATACAACTCAGACCTCAAATATCTGTATGGATTAACATGAAGGGTTTTTCAACTCTTTTATTGATTCGAGGAAAAAAAACAAAGTATGAAGATGTTTTCCTAACTGACACGACTCACACTTTAAACTGGAAATATAATTTAACCCTGGCACTACTTTCTTGAGATTTTCCAAGGATGGATGACCCAATCGACTATGGATATCAATAGGAGAGATTGACACTGGGCAGGTGATGGATGATTGTAACTTGTCAAAATAGTACATTCCATTCAATTCACGTCCTTCTCTAATCGTCATCTTGGTCTTTAAATCCCAAATAATGACATTATTAGGGTAGAAACATACAGAACAATTTAGTTATTTAGTCAATTTTCTTACAAACATAAGATTGAAAGGAAAGTTTGGAACAAATAATGTAGAGGGTAATGTGAGAGAAGAACAAGGATGAGAGGGTCTAACACCTTTAATGGTGGTAGTAGATCCATCAGTAATAGTAAGTTTATCATTATGAGAGGCATGTAAAGGAACAATATGGTTAAAGTTGGTTATTCTACCTGAAATATGGTTAGTGTCACCAAAATCTATTACCCATGATTGTTTTTTAGGGATAGCTGAATAACAAGTAGTTAGGTTACCTTGATGAGCCACAGATGCCATAGAGGAAGAAGGTGTTTGCTGAGCTGACAGATACTGCAGAAAATTAGTATACTCATCATAAGATAAAGTAACAAACAGTTGTGAAGCTGTAGCCGAAGAATGTTCTTCAAGAGACTCAATATAAGCAGCTCGCAAATGGGGATATTTATACCAACAAAACTTTTCATCATATCCACCTCTATCACACATGGAGTCATGAGCCTCTGCCATGTCCTCCTCAGCCGCCACGACCACCACGTCCTCCTTGACTTCACCCTCGTGAGTCTCTAAATATAGGTTTTGCATATTAAGAAAAGAGCTTGGTATGTGCAAACTCTCTGATATTATTTCTGCATGAATATTCTGTACTACTTATATTTGCATTTTGTTGAGAAGGCCCCTTCTATTCTTTTTCCATAGAAACTTTCTCTTAGTTTAGTAGGCTCCTTAAAGTTTAGAAGGCTCCTCTTCTTTTTAGAAGGCTTCTCTCGGGTTGACATTCTAAGTGACATGCATCCTAAAAATAGGGAGTCATTAATGACATCGTTTTAACCTTTTAAAAAATGTGAGTACACTCTAACAACTCTACGTACGCGTTTGTCAAAAGAAATGCAACCGATTACACTTCCTCTTCTGACCTGTACATCTACTCATCCACTCACCAGATCAATGCTCAAGAATCACTCAATATAACATAAGCAAACTTCTCTCATCTTCTAATCTCTGCATTCTAATTACCTCTTATTTTCTCTCTCGAACTTAACCAAGCTCACCTACAATGACAAGAACAAAATCAAAAGGACAAAAGAAAACTCCAACTTCTTCTGTTAACTATGATGAAGCTCGTATTACTAAACATTTCTCCTCTAAACCTCAAGAGAAGAAAGTGCTAAGTACACTGGATTACAAACGAAAATGATTCAGATATAGAATCTACTTGGTTGATTAGACAACCACAGACCAGAGGAAATCTTGTAAAACAAGCCGATAAAAGTTCTGAACAAAAAGAAACCACAAATGTTGAAAAGAAAGAGGAAGAAGAAGCCAGAAAAAGAAAAAGGGAAGAAATAAACAAAGGCAAAGCTCCTGTAACTAAAGATAGTATTAAGGATTCTATTGATAAAAGAGCTGCCTAAATAAGAGATATTTCCCAAAGAAAAAAGGGCAAAGAAAATAAAGATAGATGCACACAAGCAAGGGAAGACATCAATACCACTAAAAATGTTTAAATCAATGGAAGCTGAAGTCCGCTATAAAATATAATACAAGAAAAGAAAAGTGGTTATTGGGTGGATGTTGCTTCCTATGATGTTTGATGACATAGGTATACCCATCTCTCCTTACTTTATTGTCATTGGTTGGGCAAATTTTCTAAAATTAGATGAGACAGCATATGATGAGCTAGTCAGGATATTCTACACACGTATGAAAAAGGAAGAAATTAATGGAAAGCTAGCCAATGTCTCATAGGTGCATGAATGTGAAAATTTAATTTATGAAGAAATCTTAGGAGATATACTAGAAGTAGCTCTTATAAGGAGAATTAATTTGCCCTGTCATAAGCGAGATGTTGATGATTTGGAGTTAGTCGAAGTTGTCGAATCCATCTGCCTTCATGCTGAGAATACCCAAGACGGGAGACCCTAGAGCAGGCAATTAGACTTAATACTATGATGCCTTGCATCGCTTTCAACTACTTCAATTTTTCCCAGGAGTATCTCTGTTGAAAGGTGCAACCTACTAGACACTTATGTGGTATATAATTTGCTAAAAGGGAATATAATGAATCTTCCAACTATGATCTTGAGGTTCATGGTGGAGAAGGGGAATCATAAGAATATCACCAGTTGCCTACCTTATGGGATGTTGCTCACCAAGATTTTCAACCATTATGGAGTCCCTTTTGCAAATCTGAATTGGTATGCTTTGGCTAAGTTTCACCCTTCCATTCCCTATCAATTTGGATATAAATTGCAAAACAATGCCTGGGTAAACAAAAGATTTGAAAGAGTAGCAGAAAACTTAGATCCTACTCCAAACCAACAAATTCCTGTTCTTCCTGAGGATGAAAATAGTGCAAAACTCTATAAACAACTGCAGAACATTCAAGCCAATCAAAAACTGATGCAAAAACAAATAGATAGCATGCAAAATTAGCTTCTTGACATGCAGATTTTGTTGAGAAAAATCTTTGAATCCCTTCATTAACTCTGTTGCTATTCTTCTCTACCTCGATTATTCGAACTTGTGATAGTTCCTTCCTTCCTATACTCTATTATTTTTTATAATTACAAAGGGGGAGAGTTTATGTTGATATTTTTTTGCATATTTCTGCATATATGATGATATATTTCTCAATGTTGCCTCGATTATATATGTGATTGATTTAGCTGTCAAACTTGTGAAAATTTGTGATTTATAAATGATAGGTTCCTTTCTTAATAGATAGGCTCCTTCTAACCATGTCTGAACATATAAAAGTCAGAAGTATCTTTCGAAATCATCTATTATCTCTTTGAATTTTGAAAAATATATCTATTATTACTTGTCATCATCAAAAAGGGGGAGATTGTTAGCTCAAGATTTATATTTAATAATTTTGATGATAACTATATAATATTTCAAAATTCAAATTGTATTTATTTCCTTGTATAGATAACAATATTTTTTAAAGGAAATAAAATCATTAAAAAATTACTTCCTTTCTTGCAGCAACCTTCTTAGTAAACTTTCCTTATTAACATCCGGGAGGATCTTACCTTTTTGAATAATTAGCTCCGAAAATTTTTGTTTCAGCTGAGATGACATTGAAAATTCAAAGTCAATTTAGAATAAAGATGAAGCAATGGCTTGTTAAACAAATTGACTATTTAAAGAAGAGCAATAACACCTGTGAAGTAATGAACATACACAGACTTCCGAAACATTTGAGCAGCATTTATACTCTTGAGAGTCATATCATTTTTATTGTTCCTTAGAAAGTGAAATCACTCTACCAAGAGAGAAAATGTTATTTGAGAACTTACTTTTGATTTTACATTTTATTTTTTTGTGAGCTTTTAGAAGCTTATTATACACTTCAAGTGTGGAAGAACCTTGAAAAATGTGTACTCGTGAGCTTGAAGAGGCTCGTCAAATTACTACTTAGTTTTATATAGTGAAACACTCAAGTTGGATACTTAAGGACTGGACGTAGGCTTGGGTTGTAAGTCAAACCAGTATAAATCGACTGCGCCCTTCTCTTTCTTCTTTTAACTTTCAAATTTCCATATTACAATGTGTGTGTGTGTTTATTTCAGCAAGAGGGTCCTTCACTTTATAACAGGCTCCTTCTGTTTTCAACTTGCAAGAGGTTCTTTTTAGTTTTAACAGGCGCCTTTTGTTTTAAGTTATTTTTAACATAACTTTTCGTTTAACTGGCTCTTTCTGTTTAAATAGGATTCTATCGCATAATAGGCTCCTATTGTTTTAATTATAGACAGGCTCCTATCATTTCCTTTTGAACTGAAAGTAACTTACAAAAATTTTTTAATCACACACAATTCACTGCCCTCTTGCCTATGTTTGCTTTATCATCACCTTCTTTATCACTTTTTGTTTTACAAATTTGTATAACTTTTATTGATAATTTTAGTTGACACACTAAGGTTTTTCCTCTCGCTAATAAATCATAAGCTTTACAAAAATTTTAAATTTTCAAAATTACTAATGAGTACTTATTTTCCACTAAAATTTAAATATTCTAACCTAATAGAGCCTTTGAACTTACCAAATGACTGGTTGCTACTTTTCTTACTACTCATAGTATTATCTTTGTTATTTCTTGTTCTTATACCCCATAAAAGAATAATGTTGTTGAACATAAAATTTGTCATTCACTAAAATAGGAATCACCCTTCTTATTCATATCTCTCTTCATAAACACTTCTTGTTTGACTCCTTTTTCACAATTGTTTACCTCATCAATTGTTTACCATCATCTGTCTTACATTACAAATATGCTCATGAACTTCTATTTAATACACTTCCTAACCTTGATCATCTTTGGATTTTTGGATGTTCTTGCTTCCCTTTTTCAGTCAAAATAGAACTGATAAACCCACACCAAAATATGCTCTATGTGTGTTCATTGACTATGCCCCCAGTTATAAAACATATCAATGTTTTGATCCCTCCATAAATAAAATCTATATTTCTTGTCGTGTTAAATTTCTTGAAACCCAATTCCCTAATCTCCTACTCGACTCTCCTTTTTCTCCTCTCACTTTCTACCTTTACCACTACATTTCCAATTGCCATATGCTTTTTAACCAAATTCCAATCCTACCTTATCATCAGTTTCCACCACTTTTGAATCACCTACTGCTTTTGTAAACTCTCCCATAACACTACCACCCATCAATCACCCTTATCATCCTCTCATCCAATGGTTACTCACACTTGGGACTGTAGTCAAAAACTAAAACCTTTTCCAAATCACATGAATTACAGCACCAATGTTGAGTCCTCCACTGATCTAGACTTTACTTCCTTTACTCATGCAAACAAATTTGCTCACTAGTGGCAAGCGATGCTTAATGAGTTGAAAGTTCTCCTTCACAACAATATTTGGTCCCTTATCCCTCTTCCTCCATGTGCAAATATTGTCAGCTGTAAGTGGGAATTTTAAACCAAACTCAATCCTGATGGCTCTTTAGATCGCCTAGTTGTCAAAGGTTATCACCAATCTCTCAATATTGATTATACAGATACTTTCAGTCCAGTTGTCAAACCAAACATCATTCGCCTCATTCTTACACTTTTAGTATAATTCTCAAACCAACCACCATTTGCCTCATTCTTACGTTTGTCTTGGATAAAAATTGGTCCATTAGTTAGTTTGATATTAATAATGGTTTTCTACATATAAACTTACAAGAACTTGTTTTTATGCATCAATCACCATACTTTATTAATCCTTATCATTCTCACTATGCATGTTGTTTTCATAAAGCACTTTATGGTCTCAAACAACCTCTTAGAGCCTAATTTCACCGATTAAGTCATAAGCTTATTGATCCTGGATTTATTTCTTCCAAAGCAAACACTTATCTATTTATTCACTCTACCCCTACTCACACTACCTTCCTTTTTGTTTATGTGGATGATATCTTAATGCCAGACTCTTTACAAAAATCCATTCAAACAATCCTTCATTAACTTCATTCTACTTTTACTATCAAAGATCTAAGTATCCTTCGCTACTTCCTTAGCATTGAAGCTACATTTACATCCACAGGTCTCCTTCTCATTCAATCTAAATACACTTGTAATCTTCTCTATCTTATGCATCTTGAATCTTCTAAAACTATCTTTATAAAGTATTGTGTAATGAATGAAATTAAATAATTTTACAATTTATGTGTAAAACTAAATGGGTACTAACAAAATTTCTATATTATTAGGATCTACATATATAATTGTATTCTACATATGCGTGGGCCACTGCAATATTGTACATTACATTTTCACTTTATTCAATTCTCTTTCCATTATGTAATAGTTGTCATGTAACCAAATTTGATTCCACTAACTAAATGTACAAAAATTAATTATGACACTCTTAACGTCGTAAAAAAAGAAAACAAAAGATTACTAGCCAACTACCGATATAATCCAATTATCATAATTAGTGACTAGATGCATATGTGTCCTAATCCTCTCTTTCTGTGACACTAGAGATGGTAGTTGAGCTCGGGCTCGACCTGGCGCATCCCAAGGTCAACGATAGGGGTAAATGTGCAAGAATTAATTACGACACCCTTAATGTCCCAAAAAAAGAAAACAAGACATTACTACATAGCGTATATGCCAAGATTAATCGGTCCTCTGACTGGACTCAAGCTTTATCATGTATCTAAGGGCACATTTAATTTCCATTTCATTGTTATTTATCGTGCTTCTTTGAATAATTTGTTAAATGACAAAAGGAACATTTAACAATACTAGCTATATGCAAAATCAATATGACTCCGAAACAAAATGTAATCTTCTTTGGTAGTTTGCATTTCTCCTTTTAGCTTAGTTAAGTTAGTTTAGGCAGATTTTACGTGATTTCTTCCTTTAAATGTTAACAGGTAACATTACCAAGGAGTTTCTTGAAATCAATACAAGTAGTCATTTGAAAATTTTTAAAATATAAGGAACAACATCAGAAATAATTAAACCAAGAGAAATCTAATGTAGTTAACATTCCATACAATTTTTGGTTCTATTCTAAATAACCTCATCTTATTTTATATATAAAAGTGAAACAAAGGTAAATAAATTCTCTTTATTTTTTAGGCAAAAATTAAGTTTCGACTTTTTGATACATCACAATCCACCATATCCGACTAATGGTCCAAAGAGGAATTATATCCTATCTTACTTGCGTTACGTCGGTCACCTTACTTGTTAGAATTATATAACGATAAGTTGACAATTAAGTTAGTTAGTCATAGTTAGTTATAGTCAGTTATGTGACATTCTGTATAAATAACTCTTAATATGTTACGATGATATAGATTTTCACCTTTCGTAATTCCGTTTTCTATCATGGTATCGGAGCTTATGATTGTGCTTCTCTAGTTTTTTTGGATTCTTTATAAGAAATCCAATCTTTCTTGCACTTTCTTTGTACACGATCAGAAACATTATAGTTTCTTTATCAATATTTCTTCTTTCTTCTTTCTTTACGTGAAACCTATTACTATGGCAAGTTTCAACAATTGGAATGCTAATAGTGCTTTTGGTTCGACATCAAAACCAGAAGATAATCCTTCCAGTCCTTACTATCTTCATATGAACGAGAATCCGACTCTTGTTCTTGTTTCTTCAGTTCTAATTGGTATGAATTATCATCAATGGCAGAGAGCCATGAAAATGTCACTTATGTTCAAGAATAAACTCAGCTTTGTTGATGGATTGATTCTGCAACCATCTCGCACAGCTCCTTTGTTTGTTCCATGGGAAAGATGTAACAATTTGGTAATTTCTTGGCTTATCCATTATGTCTCCTCTTCTATTGCGCATTTTATTATTTGGTTGGATTTTGCATATGAGATCTGGAATGATCTCAAAGCTAGATTTTCTCAAAGCAACTCTTTTCGAATATGTAATCTTCAACTTGAAATTTATACCTGTCAACAAGGTGTTCTGTCTGTACATAAGTACTTCACCAAGTTAAAAATCTTGTGGGATGAATTGTAAATCTTGCGTTCTCCTATCTTGTTATTGTAATCCTCAATGCTCTTATGATCTTTCCAAGAATATACGGGATTTTCATGAGAATGATCAGGTTATGGTTTTCATTAAGGGACTAAATGAAAACTATTCCACTGTAAAATTGCAAATTCTATTAATGGATCCTTTTCCTTCCTTAAAGAAGGCGTTCTCTTTGGTTATTCAACAAGAAAGGCCTTTGGTTTCTGACATCAGTGCTTTGGTAGTTAAAGGTACTATTGCTTCCGCCCAACAAAAGTTCTTTACCAATTCAACACCGCCGATTTGCATCCATTGTGGAAAGGAGGGTATTGACAAATGCTATAAGAAGCATGGGTATCCTATCAATATGAGGAATTCTAAGAAGTCTTCAAATCGGGTTTATGCTAATGATGTGGATACTGATGATGCTAATAATCACTCTGTTGGTTATCATACCCCTGAAACTACAAAGAATAAGGTTCCTAATTTTCAAATTATTAAGGGTCAGTATGATCAGTTATTACAACTACTACAAGGGCTTCCATCTACTTCTCATCATGTTAATGCAGTGACTTTGCCAAATCGTTTACCAACAAAGTTAACCGCAGGTTTGATTCCTTCAAATCGTATGATGACTCCACATATTTCTTTAAATATTGCTACTATGAATCATTCTCATTACAATGAATGGATTATTGATACTGGTGCTACGGATCATATAGCTTGTTCTTTAGCATTTTTCCATTCTTATAAATTGGTTCATGACATTTATGTCCATCTTCCTAACAAATGTAGAGTTCGGGTTACTCACATTGGCACTGTTTATTTGAATGATTCTTTAAAACTTCTTAATGCTTTATATGTGTCAGAATTTACTTTTAATCTTTTATCCATCAATAAATTAGTTCATGATCTTTCTTGCTGCATAATTGTCTCATCTTCTCATTGTATAATCCAGAGCAACCAGCCATGGAAGATGATTGGGGTTGCTGAGCATTCCCAAGGATGATACAACCTGACTTCCAATACTATTTTACTAATTTTGTTACATGTAATAAAGACACTTCCATACTATGGCATAATAGGCTAGGCCATCTTTCTTTTCCTCGATTAAAAATGTTAGTTCCTTCTATTTCTGATGTTAAACCTTATGAAATATGTCATATGTCTAAACAAAAATGATTACCTTTTCCTATCAGCACTTCTGTTAGCAATGCAATTTTTGATCTCATTCATATTGACATTTGGGGAGATAATTATGCTCCCACCTTTAAAGGGCATAAGTATTTTCTCATTATTGTAGATGATTTTAGTAGATTTACTTGGATTTTTTAATGAAAAACAAATCTACAACAAGAATAATTATGCAAAATTTTGTTTCTTATGTTTCTACTCAATTTAGTAGCGTTGTCAAGTGTATTAGATCTGATAATGGACAAGAGTTTAATGTTCCAATTTTCTATGAATCACACGGCATAATTCATCAAACATCTTGTATTAAAAATCCTCAACAAAACAACATTGTCGAAAGAAAACATCAATATATTTTGAATGTGGCAAGAGCACTAAGATTTCAGGCAAACTTACCTATACATTTCTAGGGTGAATGTGTGTTGCATGTTGTTTATTTGATCAACAGAATACCCACTTCTGTTCTTAACAACATATCACCTTTTGAAGCATTATATTCTAAACCACCAAATTTCAATAATTTAAAAGTTTTTGGTTGCCTTGCTTTTGCTTCGAATCATTCTAATATTAACAACAAATTTGATTCCAAAAGCATCAAATATGTTTTCTTTGCTTTCTCTCCAAGTGTTAAGGGTTTTAAACTTTTTGATCTTAAAGTTCAAAGGATTTTTACTTCTCGGGACGTTTCCTTTTATGCTCATATATTTCCATTTTCCACACTAATTTCTGATCTGCAGATTTCTGATAAGCCAAACATTGATCACATAATTCTGCCTTCATCATCAGTTCAATCGTTATTTGATGACATCCCACCTATTCTTGCTTTTTCATCGTTGCCAGAAATGGATGTCACCTTATTAGATTTTGTTTCAACATCACCAGTTGTTATTCCTTCATCTATACTTTCTCAACCTGCGACTCAGATTCCTGCTCCAGTTCCATCTCAGCAACATCCGAATCATAGCTTACGAAGAAGCACCAGAACAAAGTCAATGCCACAATACCTCACAACCTACAAGTGCATGGCTACTCAAAGATCAAGCCCTCATCAACTTTCTAATGTTTTCTCTTATTCTAAACTAACTCCTAAGCATTATGCGTTTGCAGCCGCAGTTGATCAAGATCATAAGCCACAAACTTATGAACAAGCAGTTAAGAATGAATATTAGAGACAAGCTATGAAAGCAGAAATAGAGGCACTACAACAAAATAATACTTGGGAGCTGGTTGATCTGCCAACTGGTAAGAACGCAATCGGGTGTAAATGGGTCTTCAAAATCAAAAGGAAAGCAAATGGAGCAGTGAAGCGATACAAGGCTAGGCTACACATAACAAGAGGGCTTAGATTTTTTGGATACTTTTAGTCCAATGGCCAAAATGACAACAGTCTGACTTCTTGCATTAGCAGCAATCAAAGGGTGGCACTTACATCAACTTGACATCAACAATGCATTTCTTCACGAAGACCTTGATGAAGAAGTGTATATGCAGCTTCCTAAGGGTTATGAAGGACACAGAAACAAAGTTTGCAGATTGATTAAATCTCTTTATGGCCTAAAATAGGCTAGTCGCCAATGAAATGCTAAATTGACATCAGCGTAACTTTAGTACGATTTCAAGCAAGCTACATCAGATCACTCTTTGTTTCTCAAAACAAGTACAGGTTTCATGGGACTTTTAGTCTATGTGGATGATGTTACAGTGGCTAGCGACAACTTGGAAGCAATTCACAATATCAAACAACACCTACATGATGCGTTTACAATTAAGGATCTTGGAGAACTCAAGTTTTTTCTTGGCCATGAGGTAACAAGACCAAAGCAAGGAATTAATATCTTCCAAAAGAAGTACCCATTGGACTTGCTCAGAGACACTCAGTTTTTGGAATCAAAACTAGTATCCACACCTATTTTACTAGAGACGAAGCTCTCGAAGGGTATAGGCAACAAATTGGAGGATGTTACTCAATACAGAAAGTTAATTGGCAAGCTTCAATACTTGACTACTACTAGACCAGACATCACATTTGTTGTTCAACAATTGGCACAATTTCTTGATTCTCCTACTTCGGATCACTTGACTACTACTCACAGAGTTTTATGGTATTTAAAGGGCACTATTGGACAAGGTCTTTTCTTCTCTTCTAACTGTGACATTAAACTCACGACTTATTCAGACTCGGATTGGGGAACTTGTCGCGACACGAGGAGATCTATCACAGGATTTTGTATGTTCCTTGGCTCTTCTTTAATTTCTTGAAAAACCAATAAGCAAACCACAGTCAGTCGAAGCTCTTCAAAAGCCGAATATCGTGCCTTACCAACTACAACATGTGAAGTGCAATGGCTCCACTATCTACTCGAGGAACTACATTTGGCTCCTACTGTTCCAGCACCATTATTTTGGGACAACCAATCTATAGTATACTTGGCTCAAAATCTAATTTTTCACGAGCGTACCAAGCATATTGACATTGATTGTCATGTGGTTGGAGAAAAGTTGCAACATAGTGTTATTGTGTTACTTCCTGTTTCTTCCAAAAACCAGTTAGCTGATTGTTTCACCAAAGGGCTTTCTTCGATTGTTTTTTAGGATTCTTTTCACAAACTGGGAGTACAAAATATATATTCACTAGTTTGAAGGAGATGTTAGAATTATATAACAATAAGTTGACAGTTAAGTTAGTTATAGTCAGTTATGTGACATTCTGTATAAATAACTTTTAATATGTTACGATGATATAGATTTTCACCTTTCTAAATTCAGTTTTCTATCATTACTCATGGCTACTAGATGTCAGCACCTTGTACAGCTTATACATATCCTATCTTGTCTAGTGTATAAATTTAACTATATATGCGCATCTCTTTGATTATATAAAGAGTGTTTACCTTCAAATATAAACAAGGGAAAGCAATATCTAACTAACATTTTTATGACCTTGAAACTAACTTATGGTCGAACTGTACGCTGGAGGCTCTTTTCGATGCTGTATTGCAATCCTGAATATCAATACAGTAAGAGATTGTGAAAAGTGACACTAATCACATGTCCAATTCAGGGAATTGGAATCTCCAAGCATCAACTTCAAGGGTTTAGATAAATCTCGTATGTTATAGAAATATTCTAATTTGGTGAAATTTGTTTTTCTTCAATCACTCCATGCTCATATTAATTCACTATTTGAGCATATATATTTTTGTTTTCCAAAGGGTTTGTTTATATAAATTTTATTAGTTCACTTCATCTCGTCCATATAAATGGCAATAAAGATTTTAGCCAATCTAAAACATATTTTTATAATTGATATAAACAAAGGTTAAAAAATTTACTTTCATGATCCTCTACAGACGATTAGTACTTTATTCAACTTTAGTTTTTGAGTTTTTTTTACTATTCAGTAAATCTTACAATTTTGTTTCGAGTCGACTTAATTTAAAGTCTTTGGAATAAGTTCTGGGTAATTGGATTTCGACCACTTCAATCTCGACTTGAAAGATCCAATTGACCCGAACTCTTATATTAATTATTTTTATAAATGTAAAATTTATACATTGAATGACGATCAATTATACTTATAAAATAATCCTACTGTAATAACGATTCAAACTTGGGTTGCAAAAATGATGTGTGAAAAACTGAAGGGGTTAATAATTTCGCAAACTTTCCGCCAACTTATTTGGCACCCACAAAATAAAATCAAGCAAAGCCGAAATAGTAAAAGCACTAGAAATTTGGTAATGCAGTTTGGCACACCTTACCTACGTCTGCGGGGCTCTCACCCAGCTTAATAACTTTCACGAAGGTACAATAAATTTACCCAAGGTTTTACTGAGCCGACACTACTCAACCCTTGACACTATCCCTCAACCTCACTTCCCGTTAAAGAATTTCACACCCAATAGTACGACCGCCTCGTACTAACCTCAATAGAGGATTTGTCTAATTACATTCACTCAAAGACAATAATAAATCAAACAGAAAAAGACAACTTCCCAAATCTAAAATTATTCAGCAATAAAAGACTAAGTTGCCGCACTCCACAATGCCCATTCTTCAACAATTAAATTGATATATGCCGCAAACAGTGAACTCCTTCAATGACACATAACAACAGCATCTGCTCTTGTCATACGTGGACTGCTTAACATATCTTTTCCATAAGAAAAAGTGCAGCACTTCAAATTATACACAGCCAGTAAAACCAATAAAACCATGTTCACCTAAACTCTTTACTCACCAAGGAGACCACTTTTGGCACAACAATCATGGGCCACAAATAAACCAATAAAGAACTTATTTTGTGCGTGACCCGCGTGACTTCACTAATAAAGAGATATGCACATATATGGATAATCTTCAAGAATTAAGATTCCTCCGTAAATAATAGACTTTTACCCAAACAAGGAGATGCATACCTATTGGAAAGACTTCAAGACTCCATCGAAATATCTTCTCCATTTCTATCATAAATGCAATCTTATATGTCCAATTTAAAATGCCAAAACTAAATAAGGAATATATAAAATATATTCT
>JANKOD010000005.1:8425254-8437224 GCA_026284645.1 Erythroxylum acuminatum | reverse complement strand
ATATAATGTTGAATTAAATTATTTATAATTTTAATTAAAAATTAAAAATTAAGTAATATATTTAAATGATAGTAAATTAGATTATGAAAGAAAAACATGAAACAAAAATCACTTTTTATAGTTTTAATAATTTTTGAAAATTGGAAGAAACCAAAACTAAAAATAAAAATTAAAAATTCAAGCAAACAAGATTTTTTACTAAATTTGAAAACAAAAACAGAAAATTAAAAATAAAAACAGAAACAAACAACCAGTAAGATTTTGGTTTTGGATGGGTTTGTGTGGGATCTATTTGTAGCTGCCTCATTTGAGTTTTGCTGGTTTTTATATTTTATTTAATAAAAAATAGCATTTCCAATTTCCTGTCCTTGTGTATATTTGCTTTCTAATTTTTTGAAAAAATCTACGTAGTTGATGTTCCCCAAATTCATTTGGAAGTCTTTTAAGCCATTAGGTTTCGTGTCAATAGCTCATAGGAACGGAATTTAGATGTCCAATTGTGTCGCTGGCCTGTCAACATAATTTAAATATGCTTGCCAACTTTTTCAACTTCCCCAATTGTGGAATTGTCATGAACACTATTAACATTTAACTAGTCACTTCTAACATAAAAGTGCCTTTAATTTTAAACTTCTAATGGTGAAAGAAAGATTAAAGAAAAAGGTGACCCCTTTAATTTCAACCGACAAGATACGATCTTTTTGCAATAAAGGAAAGAGTAATCGATTGCAAGACACAATCCTTTGTGTAGAAAAGGAGGCAGAGCTCATAATGGGATGGGACTCACCGACAGGTTGAACTTGGAGGAAAAGTTGGTCCGAGATGCTCTAATAAATTATGTAGGCCAATCCGTCATATGATAAGGACTCGACAAAAGGCTGAATGAGAGAACAAAATTATGCAAAACCTTGGAAGCGGAATTACCATTTTTGGGCCAGTGTTCAGTCGGGGATTACTTCTCAAAACTCAACTTTAACATTTTTATGACATGATTGTGTTTCACTACGTCAGGGTTCAATTTTGTCAAAATTCCTATATCAAGTTACAGCCTAAAGAGAAAGAAAAAAGCTCCAGTCTGGTCATCAACCAAGAAGTGAACTTCAGAATACTTCTCCTTTGAGTTGCATGTTGTTCCTCGTTGGATACATATGTAGTGTAAATCACAAACTTCTATCCTCAAACCTTGTACCTCTAGAAACTTTGGCTACCATAACAATAAAGTCAAATATGTGTTCTTATACAAGAACTTCATACCATTGATCCTAATTGCCTATAACTGAAGATGTTTATAGGCCACATGTTATATGGAAGAGGATGGTGCAGTTCACAGCCTATGTAGAAGAGAACCAAGAACTATTTTATGTAAATCAATAATACATCCATCATTGATTCTGCAAATCTTCTAAGTGAACGCTTCAACTAAGCCAACAAACATATAATTTGCCAAGTTGTTTAAGGAAAACAAAAATCTGTGCATTAAACAAATAGCTTTCCTCTCTCTGCATGAGCATCAGTCATCAGAGTAGTACTCTGTACACTGAAACCCACTTGAGTGGAGCTAAATTTATAGCTTGGTGTCTATGCATTTAATTCACATGTTAAGAGAGCTTATGCAAATTCACAGTATCTGGAGACACCTTTTGTTCACCTTTCCAGTACCAGAGTATCAAAGTGAAGATATGCATCACTAGAATGCATTTTAACGAAGCTAAAGGGAAGCAAAGTAGGTAACATTAGAAAGAGCTCGGTAAAGAATGAAAATATTCAGAGATGCAAATATTTAACCTGCAACACAAAAATCTTCTTCATAGGCCAATTGCAAAGGCAATCCAAAAATAAGATAATCGGAGCTTTCTACTTTGAATATAAAAAGAAGCAAAGATAGATCAACATGAGACAGATCTTTGCAAGGAACCATACTTAATCCTTCACCAATCGAAACTCCAATCAGTTAGCCATGGCTCTCAGCTTTATCAGCAAATCGCACAGAGGAAAAGGAAATTCAAAGCTATAGATCATGCCCTACCACTTTCTGAATATAGATGCGCCAATGACAAATCAAATACAAATCCCAATAAGGCATTACACTTGTAAATAGCTGAACTAATCTTGTAGGGTAACTTTAAGGAAAAAAAAATGAAGAGGAAAAAAAGAAGAATACTTACTAGAAGATGAATTGTTTAACTAGTAAGGAAAGGAAATACTTAACTAGCAAGGAGCAATTACTTGGGAAAGGTTGATCTAGTACCGTGACCACAATGAGTTGCCTTAGTATTGAAGGGCTAAATGAAGCATTGTAGTTAATTCTCGGTAAACCAGCCAGATATTTGAAATTGAAGGATTAAACGTCTCCTTGATACCAGTAGCTACAGCCAACATGGAAATATAGTTTCCATAACACTATTAGAGCAAATTGGAGACATAATCTATTGATCTTCATGGCACTATCTCAGGTCATGTCAGAAACTGAGTAGAACACTGGAAATTACCATCTAATCCGATTTTAATGTCTCCAAGGATTATGGGAATGAGATTGGGTTGGTTTAGAATTTAGTGTCTCACTGAGTAAGAGTCTTAATGTTGAAGTATTCAACTTTGTTAATGAAAAATACAATTCTGTTCCATTTTCTGCACTTCCTACATGCATCTATTAAAGTGGAAATTCAAGTATTGGTAATCCGCAGTCTTTTCGATTCCTAAAATTCTCCCTAGCTTTCCTGAACTAGGGCATTTTCTTAAATGTCAAACATTTCCTTGATGAAGTGCCCATAAAGAGATGTTTTTGGTAATAAGCAGTCCCATATTCTAGCTAGTACTTTACAGAGTAGATGAGTAAAGGTCTGAAACATGAAATCTTCCACCAAAAAAGGATAAAGGTAAGGAAATGGCATCAAATTCCAACGATATACTTGAACAGTGACAAAAGTACATCCCAGATCTGCTAAAAAATTAAGCCAATATTCATTTATAAGCAAATATTCATTCATATGGAAACCCGAAACATGATTCTTGGATATACTAAATACAGTTAAAACAACCCCATCAGGCACCAAATCTCCAAATCCAACAGGCTATAAAAATTACAAGATATCATGTCAACTTAACTACATTGTTCCTCAGGTATTGATGTCTCTGATACCTCTTGCACACCTTGTAATGACCTCACAGCCCCGGCTGTAAGGGTTAGCCGCTGCAGCGTGACAGTCGTAGTATGACGCTCCTGGTTTAGCACAAGGAACCATGTCCCTCTTCAGGGTCTCATAACTAATGTACTTCCTTCCCATCAGTAGAACTCTCCTGCTGATCTCTGACTCCATTTCTGTCTCTTCCAAGCAATCTCCAACCTTCTTGGTACAACCCCTCCTCACAATGGCATCGATCTCACTGTTTTTCAGTGAATTAAGGCTCAAAGCTGAAATCCCATTTGCAATTGCCACATGGGCGAGCAGAATGAAGAGCAAAAAGGAAAGCGCAGTCATGGGCTGGGACATTTTTCTTCAGTTATCACTTAGGTTTTATTGTCGGTGTTCATGTGGAATTGTGAAAGTGAGATGAGGTAGTTGTGAAGAAGTGGCAGTGACTTAAGATGGGACGAGACACTCAAATACTTCTCTCACATAGAAATGCTTCCAGCTTATCACCAACCCATCGTGATTTGACTTTTTTGGAAACTGCAAAAGCAACTTACTAATCAACTGCTATCAAATAAATTGATCCGTCCTCTCATTCTAAAATACTAATCTTTGAAGATTTTCTTACAACACATATGAGAAATAATTATTATAAACTTCAAAAAGGATCACAATAATGACGAGTTTCTGGCAATTCATATTTTTGATTAAGCGTCCAAATATGATAAACGAAGTTAGTATTTCTACTTGGTTGTGGTACAACCAAAAGCATACCCTCTATATACTCAGTTTCGTAACAAAGAATGTTTTTTTTTTAATAAAAGGAAACAAGAAAAGTTACAAAATACTGCCAGAGAACTTGGTATCCGACATATCTTCCAGAGGAAAAGATGACACTCAATGGATGGAAGAGAACGTTTTTCTTCGTTCCCCCGAGCAGAATGCTTTTCTTCTTTTGCTTTTTTCGGTTGCTGTTTAATTAAGGCCCCAGAGGCCATTATTCGTCGATAGTGACAAAAAAGGCACCACATTAGCTGAAATGGATGGAGAGAAAGACATAGTAAGGTAATTTGCTCAAATGGTCCACCAATGCTTTGTTATTTTAGGAGTTTATAATTTCTTGTTAGGCAAATGAGCCTCAAGACTTCAATAGCTTAATATGAAATAAATGTCATCTCACCAAATGGGTCTCCCGCTCACCTATTTGTGGCAATGTTTGCAAGGACACGTCAGTGGCTAGTCAAACTTCATTCCCCATGTCTCTGTAAGAGCAAAGCTAACAGAAAATTAGAAGCAAAACAGAAGTCTTAGTTTGATGCTGTATGAATACTCGACCGTAAGCATGAAACCATTAAACAGTGAAGAGGATTGTGGTTTAGGTAAATGCAAGTTTTAATGTATGATTCTTATATTTCTTAAAATCCTTCAAGCATGATTGTAGTTCTGATATGCCCTTTCCTCGTAAAGAAGTCATTTTTGGGTTCGTTGCAATGATATGGATACCCATTATTCAAGGATGCTCAGCTCCTCCTCCTCTTCTTCTCCCCTTTGTCTTAGTGGCGAACAAGAGCAGCAAAGATTCTACTGAAAGCACATGCACATCTAGCCCGCATAATTTTGATGTCAATAACATTCCTACTTCTCTTGATGCTACCGGCGGTTCAATAGCACGGAAGAGTATCAAAGCTATTTAGCACCATGTACTTCAAGGCATAAAGTGGTTGATCTGACTAGGATTTGATTTTGGCTGGACCCTTGGGTTGAGGATTTGGTACCTCTTATTTCCCATGCAGCTGCTCCTACTCCCCAATAAGTTATTGATCTTTGGGTTCAACACTTTGTGGATAATGCAGGTAATTAGAATTGGGATGCTTTGCAATCTATGCTCCCTTCTTCGATTTGCATGTACATTGCGGGCGTTTTTCCTCCCAAGCCCTACTTAAGGCCTGATAAGCTAATCTGGGGAATATCGGACACTGGTCAGTTCATTACTGCATCGACATATTCTATGATTATGAATCACTTGGACTGTTATTCTAACGAATTTTAGAAGGCAGTATAGTATTGGAATGACACTCAACGCATTTATTCATTCCTTTGGCTCCTTGCGCAAGATCGATTACTTTCTAATTAACAACAAGTTCACAAACATTTAACTACTGATGTTGCGTGCAATCATTGCCGAACAGAAGAATCCTCGTTACATGTTGTGCGTGATTGCACCAAAGCTCGTAGTTTGTGGTTTGCGTTCCCTCCACAAATAGTCTCTTTTGATTTTTTTCAATCTGAACAGTTACGATTGGCTATCTGTGAATCTCCAAAAGCACCGGATTGTTTTTGGCTTTGATTGGTCAATTATTTTTGGTGCCGCTTGTTGGTTCCTATGGTCCTAGAGAAATATGATTCTCTTTTATAAGTACTTCTCTTGGCCGATTTCTCCTACGTATTATGTCCTAGAATATGTTCACTGGATTTATAAGGCTTCGGTCTGGCAAGGTAGAGCAAATCTTGGCTATAGACCTTGGTGTGAGCAATTTATTGGCTGGTGTAAACCTCCTCATGGTTGGGTGAGGTTGAATACGGATGGAGCTTGCAAAAGCTCGTCCTCTTTGACCACAACAAGTGAACTTATTCGTAATAGTTCAGGTGCTTGGCTTGGAGGTTTTGTGAAGAATATTGGATGGTACTCCTCTGTTTCTGCTGAACTTTGGAGATTTTTTTCGGGTCTTATGCTTGCTTGGGATCTTGGATATCGTAGAGTTGAATTAGAAGTGGATTCTCTAGTGGTGACTAATATTACGTCCTCCTCTACTAAACGGACCATGTCTCACAATCTTCTAATCATGGGTATCAACGAATTGTTTACTTAGAATTGGGTAGTTTTATTTCGTCATATTTATAGGGAGGGAAACCAGTGTGTTGACTGGCTCGCCAACTTTATTGTATATTTTGAGTTAGGGATTAGCACTTTTAATACTGCACCTATAGGGTGCCTCTCTATCCTTTTAGAGGGTATGTCTGAGGTTTACTTCCCTAGATTAGTCATGTAATATGTCTCGTTTTTTAATTTCCTTTTATTCAAAAAAAGAAAAAAAATCCATTTTATCATTAGTTGACGGAAGACCTCCATTTGGCACTGGAACCGAATTATGCAGGACCATATTTTAATGTATTGCTTTCCTGGGTGGTGCAGCATGAAAGGAGTTCTGCTATGAACATTTAAGGGATATGAAATCGTAATTAACATTCAAAAGAAGTAGGCAAAAGTCTGGTCATCATCATTGGAACATAACATGGGAATTAATGGAGGTCCTATTCCTATTCGTGTTCCTATTCTCACTGAGAAGCAAAAGAACCTTCCCCACTACATATTTGGTTATGCCATCATTACAAATCATTCGTGATTAGTAATGCCAGCTGACATTATTTTGTCGCCGAACTACTCCAAACACATGGAAAGAATTTGCAGCATCACCTTCACCTCATATAACTATATTATTGGTAGCTTCAACTAAGTGCGGCGCTTCTGTTCACATACTGTTCTTTCTTCTTCTTCTTTTTAAATTTTTTTTGGCATATTTAGAGCCACAATTTACATCATACTTGTTGTTGCAGTTGCATGAGATGAGGGCCGGGGTGAATACATTTATCGTTTTTTATGAGTCATGTTAATTTGAACGTAGTACTGTTCAACAGTCTTCACCCAGCCAACATGGTCGTGCGTATGAGGTACCAAGTAAACGTTGATCTTCCCTGGAAGCCATGTTATAAGCGATGTACTTAGATTCAGCGTAAAACGCAGTTACAATAAATAAGATGAGCAGTCACCAGGTCTGGATTGCCATGTGAGGTGATATATAGCTTGGAGAGTAGCCAAGTATCGCCAAGGTTTAAACGTAAGAAATAGGAAGACGAGAAGAAAGACATCTGGTTTTGTTTTGGTCTTATTTGATAAAAGAGATGTGGAACTTCTGTATGTCATAAAATCACTATCATCACCATAAGAAAACTCCAGGTTCTATCATTTTCCTTATATATATATATATTAATTCCGAATGAGGTTTATGTGACCCTGCGAGCTTCCTATACCATCTGCCAAAGTCCCCAATGGTTAGTTCTTCCTGAGAGAGGGAACTAGTGTCTGGGGAATCACACCCACTTGGAGTGTTCTGTGACATAATTCAAGTAGCTCATGGAATTTAATGGTAGTCATTTTAATCAATGGCATCCGAACAACAAAAGAAAACATAAAACTATCCACTGTGAACAAACATATCATCAAACATAAACTTTTCTACGAACTAGGAGTGTTAGAGGAACAAAGTCATGGGCATTCCAACAATTGTTCTCACAGAGAAAGCCCCTCCATGTTTTTCACATCTCTTGACCTTCTATCTTCTTGTTCATCATATGTGTGTGCCCTATAATTGGAAATTGCCTCTTCATTATCAGAAGCACCGGGTCTTTCAGTTAGGAACTGCTCCCAGAATAAATCATTTACCCTGACCGGAGCAGCTGCAGGGCCTTGATTGTTAACTGCGGCCTCCTGCCAGGATGATAAATTGGTATTCTCAACACCTTGATCTCTTTCTCTTGGATTATTTACGATATCAGCTTCTTTATCATTGCCATCAAAACTTGATTCTACAGATTTGCCTATTACCTGACCTAGTTGTGGCGTCTTGGCTGAATAAGAACTTCTGTTGAGTTGCAAAGAAGAAGATGCCAGAGTCAGATTTAAATGACAGGAAATATGACCATCGATGTCTTCATTAGAAGTCGAATTCTGTTGCACTGAGTGCATTCCTGGGCTTTCATTGGCGGCAACTTTTCTACAGAAAGCTGAATTCCCTTTGAATGCATAAGATGCTCCAGTGTCTGAAAGTTCTAACATCTCGGTTGCAAATAGGAGACCTGATGTTCTTGGTTGTGCATCTTTTGGGTCTTCTTCAGATATTTTCATCGATGAACTTTCCCCATCTTCATTGGAACTCTGTGTGCTGAGAGAGAGCAAATTGATATCTGAAACAGCTGGTGTTAACTCTAGTCGCAGCTTGTTTGAGAAATCTTGATTAATGACATTTCCGAGCTCAGGTCTTGAACCGCTATGATTTTCCATGAAACTACTTTCTACAGTTGGTTTTGATTGGTCAACTTGAGGCAATCTTCTTTTCTTATTATATGCTGTAAAATCCAACGGCTCAACCTTCCGAGCAAGATGTTCAAGAAAGCCGGGATCGTGAACCGCCTTCTCAAAGTAGGATAACAAAGTTTCCTGCCTGTGTTCCATGCAGCTCAACTTCTGTGTTAATTCTTCTAATTGGGTCTTTGCAGCTGACCGTTGTTGTTCAAACCTAAAATTCCGTTTCTCAAGAGCAGCTTTTTCTTGTGCAAGCCTCTCTATTTTTTCTTCAAATGCTGCTCTTTCTGGATCCAGTGAAGAACCTTGGGGGTTACTGTGGCTATGAATTGGCTTCCTTCGGTGAATATTCTTCAAAAGATGCTTTTGATCTTTCACAAAGTCTTCATTTGCAAATTCCCATTTCTCTGGGTCAATTTTTCTGAACCCCTGACACAAGATTACAGAGATACTTGAGAATTTTACTCAGGCAAAAATAGTGCTTAAAATACAAGACTTATGCTAAAGCATGTGGTAAATTTTCACAATAGAAAGTGCTCCCAAATGTAGTCATCTGAGCTAATTCACTGCTTCATGCTCTGTCTCATCTTGTCCCTTTTTAGGCCAATAGATCTCTTTTACTATAATACAAAATTTTCATGCGTTTCTGCGTAATAAAGGCATATCAACATTTAAAGAAACAAGTATCACCTCAAATATTTCTCATCTTCCAAATTGAGTCCTTTCTGTCACATTGAAAACGCCTAATTTGATCAATAATTTGCTAATATGATTCATGAGAAACTTAAGTCCAGCTAAAAGATACATCTCTATCAAAAGAAAAATAACACAAAAGTCCTATAGATTATTGTCTGTCATCAACAGAACATAGATAATCAAAGATCCAATCAGGGTCATAACATAAAAGTTGATTTCATCCCCAAATCATATATCCATGATGTATGAAAAATTATATTAACTCAATACACGTTCAACAAATTTCAAGTTTTAATCATGGAAATATCTCAACACTCCCCAATCAAAATACCCACCTCCACCTCTCAAACGTAGAACCATAAATAATTAACAAATTAGCAATCGTATCAACACCCTACAGATCCCAAAAATCATTTAATTCATTTGTCCAATTTTACATATCTTACCCACTCTTTCCCCATCCATCAATTAATTCTCAAAAATAGAACCTTAAAATGAAACAGAAAAGATCAAGAAAATAAAAGAAACAACTTACGTAGGTATTAAGCTGCCTGATGAAACTGGAGAAATTGTTGTGCTTGAAATAGGTAGGAAGGAGTAGCTGAGCGAAATCCGGAGGATTCCACACCACGAAGCTGTTATTTGTCGAGCTCCATGATACGATCTCGTCCGTCGACGAGTCATCCACCATGTCATACGTCTTCAACAAGAACGGTGCCGGTCCTCCTCCTCCACCTCCGCCGCCTGCCTCCATTCTTCGCTCACGGAGATCGTGAAAATCTTAAGTCAAAATATTCGGAATTGAAAATTATTTTCTATTGTTCGAAACTGAGCTTATCCGGAGCCCCAAGAGCAGGTGTGTGGATCGATTAAGACCAGGAAATGGCGAGGAGAAAGAAAGAGATTGAAGAGACTGCGTGGACCGAACATCCCACGTAAGACCGCGTAAATCCTTACCAATTCTCTTTCTTGCCAGTTCCCACGTCAGCTTCTCAACAAATAGTTGGCATATTGGTTTCACACATTCTTAATTTTAACAAAAATATAAATACGTTCTTAATTTTTTTAATAAACCCTCATTAATTATGAACCCAAGTTTCAAGAACACACCATTTGTATTGTCTTGGCAATTGGAACTGAACAATGATCTAATAATAAGATATGTATATCTTTATCATTAATAATATTTAAGGAAAAAGTTTAAAAAGATGTTCTGATTTTACATAAAGATGCACTTTGATCTTAAAACTAACAGTTTTTATTTTTATGAATTTTAATCCTACTTTATAAACAAATAAAATATTTTTATATAAATAAAATAAATTCATATTTTAGCATTGTTTTAAAAACTAGTTCTGACATTAAATTAATAAGAAAAGAGGTTTGAAATTTGGAAGTTTGACAGTTATTATATCATTATAAAATTGATATAAATAAAAAATAAAAATATAATAATATTAAAATTATAATATAACAATGAAATAATTTATTAAGATATAAAAGATATACCAATGTGTATTAATGTATAATTAACCAATAATAAATTTAATTATTCTAATTAAAACAAAATTGATCATCATCATCATCATCAAAAGATTGTTTCTCACAGTTGTAAAAAAAATTTCAAATAAAGACTTATAAATCATATTTAATTCGAAGTATCTACTTCAACATCTTTTAATGCATTTAAACAAAATATAAATTATTAATGTATTAATATATTTTCTATTGTAACATAGTCTTTTATGTTCATTATAATCAAGATGATTCCTCTTTTTTATTCAAAAAAAATCAATATAGTTAATATAATCAATATCAAGTTGGTCATATTTTCTTTTCTTAATATATGCCTTGAATACATAATAGAAAAAATATAAAATTAATAATAAAAGGTATAATTACTTAAAAATAAAATGTCTAAAGCAAAAATCGTTTGACAAAGTAATTTACTAGTAAATTTTCTCAAAATTGGATGCTTTCACTAAATAATCTCCGCCACTCATTTGTATTTTAAATTAAGAATTATAAAGATAAAAATATTATTAATAAGTAAATAATGAATTTAAAAGTAGGAAAATTTACTTGGCTACAATTTTTTATCATAAATTATCTCTTTATAGATAATCTAGTAAATCTCCTTAAACCTTCAAAATATAATCTAATTTTATTTATTGCATTGATTGCTCTTTATTTGAGAAAATACCTATGCATTCAAGACCACCTATAATATTAATATTTATACATGCATCTTCACTATATAATCAATAAGGATTAACAAGTAAATTGTTAATGAATTCTTTAAGTATGATACTTATCCTATTGACAATCCAAAATATCTGTTTAAGGCTTATATAATTTTTCCTTCTCTTTAAAAAGGTTTATAACTATTTTGCGAACACTGTACATACAATATATATATACATATGTGTGTGTGTGTGTGTATATATATATATATATATACCCCAAAGATAACTTTGTTAGACATGATAATAATCTATATACATGTCTATTATATAAAAATGGAAATGCGGAATGTTATTACATACCTCCTGCCATTGATGTTGAGAGATTTCGGACAAATATGAGAGGTTCTTTTAAGCTTTTAGCAAACTCAAGAGATCGTGTATGCAGAATAATGCTAAGCCTAAGGACCCAATCTTCTTATATTCCTTGTTGTCTTCTATCAAAACAACAGAAGGACATGACGTTTTAAGTGGAAGGACATGACGATTCAAAATGAACAGACACGACCCATCATAAAGGAAACTAACGAATAACAGTCTCTCACTTGGGTCGTAAATGTGATCTAAAAGTCATAAAACCTCCACTTAATTAAAGAAACCAAATGCACGAATCAGGGTGATAAGTCCTTTAAATGTGAGTATTATCTTCCATGTATCATGATGCATCTTATTTCTTATGCCACTTTAACTAAATGAATAAACCTTTATGTTTATTCTAGGTCCATAATAGTTGTAATTCTCAAAATAAAAATGTGTACAC
>JANKOD010000005.1:8407755-8421495 GCA_026284645.1 Erythroxylum acuminatum | reverse complement strand
TTGCCCTTAGATTATTGAAATACATTTTTTTAATCTCTTGATTCCAAGGGCAAATTTGTCCGAAAATAGCTAATTGAAGTATCTTGAATGAGAATAAAAAACACAGGGGCTAAGGTGAACGAATTAAAAACACAAAGGCTAATATGAATAATTAAGTATATCACAGGGGCTCTTTTATAAGATTTGCCAATAAAATTCATCCTTAAGTTAAACTCAAGTCGTATATCTCAAGTTTGATCCGTTTCTATAAAAAAAAAAGATTAAGTTTAAATCTGATTCCAAATTTAAAAAACCGACTCAATTTTGTAATTCGAAAAACATTAAAAACGGATCTAATCCAAAATTATGATTAAATCCCTGCAATTACAAAACACGGAGTGGGATAAGATCAAACATGCGCACCCTTAAGATTCCACAAATTTCGGGGAAACCAATTATTACAAATAATAATGTTGTCTTTATTATAAACGTAAAACAATTATAATCCATAATTACACAACCCCATAAGCACACCTAAAGTTGGTCTAACATGTTCATCTTTGTTGAAGAGATATTATTTAAAAAGGAAAGAAAAACAAACTGTGAGTAAAAAGCTAAAAAGGCAAGAGACCATCATCATTACACAAAGAAATATGAATCCAAAAGGACAAGCTGCTTGACTTGAGAGTTGAGACCTCTTTTACCCTACAAAAGAGGGAATACAGCTAGCACATATTATTCAGGACTCACTTTTTTTCCCCCCTCATCATCCATGTTCATAAAAAAATTACAAAATGATACTAAAATTTAAAAAAACCCAAATTTTGAGGAATCTCAGTTTACTGTTTTAATCGTGTTTCCGCCTCTAAAATGATGTTGTTTTATGTATAAATAGATATAAAACAATATCATTGTAGAGTAAAAATATGATTGAAATAGAATAACAAGACACAGAAGATATGAACTTTAATTTAGATTAATTAAGTTTTTAATTCACATTTTACTTATTATAAAGACTTTCTTTTTATATCGGGACTGTAACTATTATTTCTTATGTGTTATGTAAACTTGTAAATTATATGTTTCGAATAAATTATTTAACAAATTAACTATTCAAATTCAAGTAAAGGGATCGGATTTAGTTTTTTTTTTTTTGAAGAGAGGGATCGGATTTAGTTGTATTTTATGTATCATAATTTCTCTTGGGTAAGAGTCTAAGATGGTCATGATTGATATAATCCTTTGAGAAACCTAATGCAATCATTCATGGAGAGTGAAGGAATCCCAAGAAAAGAGAATTTAGGGTAAAAGGAGAGAACACTATTTCCAAGCATACTTTGTTGGGATTCTCCAATTATCCCTACGTACCTATCGTGCGTAGTAATAATAACTTACTCCATCTGATTCATAATAAGTGTCGTTTTAGATACATTTTAATTATTCAAAATAAGTGTTATTCTTGATTTTGTATGCATATTTATAATTTTACTTCCAAAATTAACCTTTAATTTCTCTCTTATCTTAATTACACATATCACAATTTCAAGGCAATTTAATACTATGCAATTTCTCTCACAATTTCTTATTAATATGCAATTTCTCTCTCATCTTAATTACACATATCACAATTTCAAGACAATTCATGAGAGTATTAATAAGGGTATATCTATAATTTCATTAACTTTCTTAATAAGCGTGCATTTTTTTAAAACGACGCTTATTATGAATCGGAGGGAATATAATACTAACTTTATGAATGGGAATCAACCAATTACCAGAATCTAACAGAAGGTAAAATTTTCAAAGGAAAAATTACTGAACAGAGTTCATCCAAGCATTTAGACAAAGATATAAACCTCAAACGTTCAGTTTTCAGTGCAATAACCTAGACTTATAGTACCACAGTAGGTGCTGCCATCTTGGTAATGACAGTGAGTTAGGAATCCCAAGAATCTGCTACCTTTGACTCGAACTCAAAAAACAGTGCTTCAGCAACAAATGTCTATTATTAGGATTAAAAGAAGTAAGCCTTCACCATTGGAAAAAGCAACGTAAAAAAATCACTTATAAGATTTGTCTTCTCGGAAGAAAGTATTATAGACCTTAAAGAATGGATGTGTAGAAGTCATCAGCGAAAAGTGAAGCAAGACAAAAACAATTCTTAGACTTTACATGAAGTCAACTCACTTAAAGAGTCAGAAGGAAGACTTTAATAAATTCATTACGATTGGAGAAATTCCTATTAATATACCTTATACTATTTCTTCCGTAATCTCCTTGCTTCATTTAGTAAATCTTGTGCTAAGAAGGTATAATTCCCTTATGAAAAAAAAGAATGCAAAGTATCAGTATTGGTAGTGGGACCAGAAATTCCAGAAAAAATAGTGCTAAAAAGGCCAACTGATGCCATGATGCAGCATACAAGACCTCTATATATTAAGGCCCATGTCAATGGTAGGATAATTTCAAGAGTTTCAGTGACAATGGGTCAGTGGTAAACATCATTCTAATTAAAATGATGATAGGTTTAAATAAAGATGTGGTATTATTGTTTTGGACTGTAAGATTTTATTAGAGCTTCGACCGGATATCCAAGTTCGATGGATACGCCGCATTATGAATGACGCTGCTTACTCTCTTGTTCGAGTATCCATTCAATTTTTACCACTGTGTATTTGGGGAACTATTCCGGCAGTTCTCCACTCTCATTATCATTAATCCAAGCGTGAGATCTTCTACTTAAAAAAAAATAAAGATGTTGTAAACTTAATAGTAACTGAATTATGTATTGTTGCATTCACCAGAGAAACTACCAACGCATGGGGAATTCTCCCTGCGTATATCATAGTGAAAGGAAAGTTTTTTTTATTGCTTTCTTTGTTATTGATATACATGACAGTTACCAACTCTTATTAGGATGAGATTAGATCCATTCCAACTTTTATATTTCATTATCTTCTGCTTCTATGGAAAGGAAATAAAGTAGATTTTGTTTGGGTCGATTCCAAATCATTCCACACGAAAGTTGATGTGGTAGAAGTAAATTTCTATGGTGACCACTTAAAGCCTATATAAATTTGCAAACTGTACTATAATGAATGTCTTAAGAACAAAGATAAAGAAAAGGAAGGGACAAAGTTAGAGAGGTTTATGAAAACATTTACCATCGTGCCTGCTCCCAGGTTGACGAGGTTTCCCATTATGAAAGATCATGATGAGTAAATCCTCATAAAGAGAAATGGTAGCAACATAATCCATTGAAATAAAATTGTTAATGTAGCAAATTCTGGAAAAGTCCAAAGAAGTTGGTATATGTAACAATGTAGAATTGGTCTCTGAAGAAGAATAGGAACTAAAAATAAGGGATAATTGCATCAAAGGTTGAGATTTTCTTTTGGATAGTTTGTTGATTTTAGGAGCCAAAATAAAAAACCACTAGAAGAAGTGAATTTGGAAGATTCAGGAGAAGATTGTGGAATCTTTGTTAGCAAAGATTTAGATCCAAGAATGAAACTGGAGTTAATGTAGACATTGAAGGAATTCAAAGAATATTTTGCTTGGTATTATACCAAGATGTCAGGGTTGAGCAGAAGGTTAGTTGGAGACATACTTCCAATAAGGCTAGAATTTCACCCTCACTGTCAATCCCTAGAAGATGTTCCAAAGAAGTTAAGTTGAAGATTAAAGAAGAAGATAAAAATCTACGTAAGGTTGCTTTCATTGTATTAACTAGATATTCTAAGGGCTAGCTATCATTTTTCCTGTGGTTAAGAAAAATAGAAATATAAGAATTTGTGTCTACTTTAGGGATTTAAATGCAACCGCTCCTAAGGATGCATACATGATACTGGTTGTAGATTCTTTGATAAATGCAATGATTGGACATTCTTTTTTTCTTTTTAAAATTATTTTTATAGTTATAATCAAAATTTTATAGTAGAAAATGATAATTTCAAAATAGCTTTTAGACTTCCAAGGTTAATAAGGACATTTGAATAGGTTATATTACCTTTCAGTCTAAAGAATGCAGGAACCCCTTATCAGAAGTCTATAAATGCTATTTTTCATGATCTGATATGGTGCACCTTGGAAGATTACATAGATGATATTATTTTGAAATTAAAAAGGAGTGCAGATCATAGGTTATCTGTGTTGCTGTGAATTTTGAGAGCAGTGAGGAAGTTGCCATTAAGAAGATTGGTAATGCCTTTGACAACAGGATAGATGCCAAAAGGACTTTAAGAGAGATTAAACTTATCCAACACATGGACCATGAAAATGTAAGTTTCATATCTGTCTTGGCAACATCAACTTGTTTTTTTACCTATATGTTTCTATGGAATTCCTTGCATCAAAAGAAAGAATATGCTGATGAACATCTTGCCTAATACTTTAGTAAACTAAAACATCTTACGATTAATCTAGAGCAAAATGGTAAACACTCACAACTTTCTGTTTTACTGATTTAAGCATCTCTGGAGAGGATGGACAGTTTGAGTAAAAGAAAATTTTAAAAAAATTTACAGCTCTTTGTTTTACTGATTTAAGCATCTCTTAATGAGGATGAGCTCTTTGAGTGGAAGCAGATTCTTTTGTATTGATCATTACCAATGAGGATTTCCCTTTACCAAATGTTGCTTGCTGTCTTATTCTTATAGCAACTAGCAAAGAAGTTATTTAAGCTGCAATTTCAGTATGATCTCTGCTCATATTTGCAAAGATATTTGAATGTACTACCAATCTTTACACATTTATTCCTTGTAACCTACATCTCTATTATTTTGTCATATATGCATGTGGGTCTACTGGAAACAGTCTCTCTACAATATAGAGATAAGGCTGCATACTATCAAACCCCTAGATCCTGCTTCAATGTTAGACTTCGAGGTATGATGATGATGATGATGATTTAAGACTATCCGTAGATCACGAGAAGCCTTTCATAGGATGATAATGCACAAATTGAAGTTAAACCCTTTAAAGTGTGTTTTCAGAGTAAAAGCAAAGAACTTCTTAGGTTTTTAGTTTAGAATACAGGAGTTGAGCTGGATAAAAATAAAGAAAAAGTCATTCTGAAAGCAAAATTGCCTCATAATAAGACAAAACTTCAAAGATTTCAAAGCTAGGTGAACTTCGTAAAGAGGTTCATTGCTAAGAAAGAGTTTTTATATAACTACAAATTTAAAGCTTTTAAAAGTTATAGGTAATTAATAAATCACTAACACCTAGATAATTTAAATTATTATTAGGAATTATTATAAAAAAAATTTGTTGCATAACTGTATTTAAACCTTTGTTTTGTACAAATTTGAAATAAATTAAAGAAATAGATATTATCTCTTTTGCAATAAATGAATGCAAGTATTTTGATACAAAAATAAAGATATATTAGTTCATCCTCTAAACACATTATTTACAATTTTAAATTTATTATAAATTTGTCTTAATTAATTTTAAATTTATTATAAGTTTTCTTATATAATATATATAATTCTAGATATAATTATGTTATTAGACTTTTATTAAATAAGTAATTTTATTTTATATTTTTTATAAAAAAATTCTCAAATACACAAAAATTTTATATTAATATAATTGAGAGTATGAGCAAAGTACTAATGTCTTATGCGTTTTTTTGAAAGTATGAGCAAAGTACTAATGTCTTATTCCTTTTTTAGTATTCTTAAAAGAATTTAAATATAAATGTAATATTTGACGAGAAATTTATAAAAGTCATATTGTTCCAAGCATAAGCATACACAAACTAACAACAATTTTCTTTTCTTTACTTCTATAAAAAATTGTCAAAAAAATTGCTTTTTGACAATTTTTGTAAAGATACATTGATATAAATAATTAAAGGAATATAAAGGGTATAAGGGAGAAAAAGAAAAGAAAAGAAAAGTGAAGATGTGTGCTATTAATTCTAACATTTCAGATATCAACCCGTATTAGTTGGTATCTCTGAATGTAGATCTTCTGTCCAATATTACTCTGTCTCATTCTGTCTCATAAAATTTCAGTCATTTATTTTGCGAAACTCACGCGAGAGCCACATAAATAAATGGTTGAGATTTATTGAACATAATAAAACATCATAATATTGGACAAAAGATCTGGACTCGCCACGTCCATTCTCCGGTCTTCAATTGACTGACGAAAAAGTAACGGACGTTTACTAAATCTTATAAATTTGAAGAACAAATTATGCAAAATGAATCAGTCCAACTCCAACCCAACCCATTCTCTCTTTCCGTCACCACTCTGAAGTTAAGGCTCTTGCCCTCACTTGTCCTCTTTTCCTGGGCGCAATTTTTGTCAGATTCCCTAAGAAAGTGTTTGTTCCTGCCGCTGTTTTGCTTCGTTTTGGAGGTTTTTATCAAGAGATGGACAAGACAACCACCAGAAAGTGCTGCAACCACCAGCTCTGGTTGGTCTCTCTCAATTCCTTTCTTTTGTGTTTTATTTTCTTCTGCTTTGATTACTCTGCTTTGTATGGAACTCGAGATGAAATCAGTGTTTTGGTCGACAATAATGGGAATGCAGTCACTACCCAGATACCAAAGTCCGTTCTTTCCCCTCGTGGTCTCAATGCTACTATCATTAGACCCAATAATGCAAGTTTTGAGACTAACCAAGAAAGTGGAAAACAGAGGGTGAAAGAGAAGGATTCTTGCTTTGGTCGATACATTTATATTCATGATCTTCCAAGTCGATTTAACAGAGAGTTGCTCGAGAACTGTGAGTCAATCACGAGGGGTACTGAGCATAATATGTGTCCATACTTGGTTAACCATGGTCTTGGTGCTCGAGTGGTTGATTCTGAAGGGGTTTTGCTGAAGCGGAGTTGGTATTCAACGAACCAGTTTTTGTTAGGAGTAATTTTCCATAATAGAATGAAAACCTATGAGTGCTTGACCAATGATTCTTCTCTTGCATCAGCTATTTATGTACCATTTTATGCTGGTCTTGACATTAGTAGATACCTTTGGGGTGTTAAATCGTCGGTGAGAGATCAATCTGCTTTTGATCTTGTTAAGTGGCTCGTTGAAAAACCCGAGTGGAAAAAATTAATGGGTAGAGACCATTTTTTGGTTACAGGGAGGATAGCATGGGATTTCAGAAGGCAAACCGACAATGAATCTGACTGGGGTAGCAAGCTTAGGTTCTTACCGGAATCTAACAACATGTCCATGTTGTCAATTGAGTCTAGTTCCTGGAACAATGATTATGCCATACCATATCCAACTTGCTTTCATCCCATAGAAGCTAGTGAAGTGCTTGAATGGCAGGAGAAGCTGAGAAGGCAAAAAAGGCAATACTTGTTTTCTTTTGCTGGTGCTCCAAGGCCTGATCTTCAAGATTCTGTCCGAGGCAAGATTATTGAGGAGTGTCAAGCTTCAAAGAACCTGTGCAAGTTACAAGAATGCAACTATGGTATCAATGGAGCCATTACTTGTGATAATCCAGTCAATGTGATGAGATCATTCCAAAATTCAGTTTTCTGCTTGCAGCCTACTGGGGATTCATACACCAGAAGATCAATATTCGATGCAATTTTAGCTGGTTGCATTCCAGTTTTTTTCCATCCAGGTTCTGCTTATGCCCAATATAAATGGCATTTACCAAAGAACTATAGTAAATATTCCGTGTATATACCAGTTAGAGATGTTAAAGATTGGAAAGCAGGAATCAATGAGACCTTGCTTCGAATTCCAGAGGATAGAGTAATAGCTATGAGACAGGAAGTGATCCGCCTCGTTCCAAGTATAGTCTATGCTGATCCAAGGTCTAGAATGGGGAACATGAAAGATGCATTTGATTTAGCAGTTGAGGGGATTCTTGAGAGAATAGAGGGAGTTAGAAGAAGAGTTAGGGAGGGAAAGGATCCTAGTTTTGGTTTTGCGGATGGGGATGATTACAAGTACACATTTTCTGCGTATGAGGTACAAAATTGAATAGAAAAACAAAGCTCTTTACTAGAGATCAAAGTAAGCAAAGCGAATGCTTGCTTAATGTATTCATATAGTTCCTTTTTGTTTTACTTCATTCTTTGCCCGTGTAGTTGGCAATACTAGATGAGCTCCAGATCTTGTGAATGCTTTTCTTTTAACGCAGAGAATCCTCCTCTTTTAAGCTTTATGTTTCGAGTAAACCATGAAAAGCATAGAAAGGGTTACCGACACAAGGGTAAGGGACATGACAAGCCACGTGATTTGCTCACTGATCAAGGGAGGGTAGGTCTGGGAGACACTGATATAAATGTCATTGGTCTTGATAGATAGCGCCAATTCATCGCCTGAAATTTAGCTGCGTGTGGAACCATCTTGCTGCTAGTGGACCCCAACACAAGCCACTGACTAGTTTTAAACTTTACATCATAAAGTGGGGCAAGAGAGAGACTTTTCAATCGTTGTTTTCTTTTGTTTTCCCCCCTCTTGTTGTTAGATGGTAATGTCAGGCTTTTAATCGCGAATTTTACATCAAGTTAAAAGCGTTTGTGTTCTTCTTGGCGCAAGAGGTTTACTGCTTACATCGAAAGAATGAACGGTACAGCTAAATTGTGAGGTTTACTAGAGAATTTAAGAGTAACACTTTTTAACTGAGAAAAGAAAGCAATATAGAGAAACAGTAGTAGAAGATACAAATTTGGAACCGTTTATGGACATCGTTCTTACCAGATGGTACCGGGACGACAACATAGGCATGGCCCCAAATTAAACAGTAAAATTTGTCAAAAGGGGCATTCCGAGAATCGAACTCGGGACCTCTCGCACCCAAAGCGAGAATCATACCACTAGACCAAATGCCCTCCATGAAGGACTTGCTTTTTATTTATTTAATGTTTGTACGTAGACAGTTTGTCCATTGGCACCAAGAGCTTGTCTATTACTTGATCCTATACAGTTTGCCAAAACTCAATTAACTTTAATTTCCGGTTTAAAGTGCTAGTTCTGTTTACCATAAGCAAGAGTTGGTTCAGATTGAAGTGGTAAAGAGAAAACATTTAGATCTTGATAAGAAAGACAAGCAAGAAAGGTATTGATCAATCACCGGACCTACAACGATAGATCTTGGAACAACCACGATTTTCATGATTTGCTGGAGGTGGGAGACAACTACTGCTATAAGACTGGCCGCTAGCTTCACCGCTGCAGGCGGGTCTATCTTTATTTAGAGCACCAGGCGATATATACCTGATCTGTTCAAGAAACCTCCTGCTGATTTCTGATTCGATCAACTCCTCAAAATCTTCCACGTTGCATTCTGCTATTGAACCATTACAAACCCTTCTTGCCCTTGAAATATTACTGCTGCTACTGACACAGAATACCAGGAGGATGCAGAGATTCAGAGACCAGTGTGGTTTCATTTTGCTGTTCTTTTAAAGTCATCTTCACTGTTTTCGGTTTCAGGGTCTTAAATTCTTAATAGAATGTATCAATTGTCAAATGGGAATTATTTTGTTCTTGTGCGTGCTGGCCTATGTGTAAAGGTGGTAAGAGGAAAACGCATTAAGGGTAAACAAAGGGACCGCCCTTTACCAAACCAATGAACTATTTTTTACACAATTAAAATCAATTAATTACAGAATTCAGCGTCGACAGTGATTGGAATTGTTTTAATCGTTTTTACTTTCAGGTTTACAATTTCATCCTCTTAGTTTTCAAGCTGCCATGACTTACTCTAACAGCAAAATTAAACAAAAGAATGTGATAGATAAGCTAAGATGTCCCACCAACCCATTCATTTGTTCGTTGTTCAACTTGATCGAAATCAAACATTTGCGCCATGATCACACAACATCTGCTCTCTATCGAAAAGGAATCCAAATTAATCAAAATCATCAGTGCAAGCCATCGATTCAGCTTACACATTAATCAGAGATGTATTGCTAGGAGCTGAGCAACTGGGAACACTTCGTTTCCACTCTTATCCATCATTTTATCATGATTGCATTGGTGGAACATGTTTAAGAAAACCCACCACATTGGAAATACCAAAGTCTTTAAGTTGAAAATAATCAAAAATTTCCCACGCTATAATTATCACTTCTATTTCTCAGTTTGTACGATCTCCGCATATAAAAGTTTGAACTGTTAGATTATCGGGTTAACTATAAAAAAAATCGCAAACTTTGCTCAATTTTATAATTATAGTTCAAATTTCAAAAAGTGATAATTAAATGCTCATATTTTTAATTTTTTTCAATTTTAATCTAACTTTAGTGTCTTTGTTAACTATATTGAAGTGATTGTTCCAGAAATCGTAACTATTATTACACGTTAGCCAAAATTAACACAAGTAATGAAAACTAATGAAACGATATCGTTTAATCACATAACTAAATCAACGTCATTTCAAAAAAAAATGATATAGTTTAATTTTAAATTAGTTTACGTAGTCCCAACGCCCTCACCCTTTATTATCAGTTTGTTCCTTTCGTTTTCAGTTCTCTCAATACCCTCACCATTCATTTCCAGTTTATTCCTTTCGTTTTCAGTTTGTTATTCTGACGCTCTCGCCCTTCATTTTCATTTTGTTTTCTCGACGCCCTTAGTAATCTTAACGTGGCTGACTACGATGCGAGAGCAAAATGAGCTTCCTACAATGCGATAAGACTGAGGGTGTCAGAAGAATAAACTAAAAATAAAAGGTTGAGGGCAACGGTGAACAAACAGAAAATGAAGGGTAAGAGCATCAGGATAACAAACTGAAAACAAAGGGAGAGGGCATCGGGATTGCGTAAATTGATGTAGGGATTAAACTGTCATTTTTTGAAACGACATCGTTTTAGTTATGTGATTAAACTACGTCGTTTCATTAATCTTCATTGCTTTTGTTAATTTGGACTGACGTGTATTAATAGCTAGGATTTCTTGAACAAATGGCAAGCTACGCCAGTAAAGTTAACGAAGACATTAACATTGGGCCAGAATTGTAAACAAAATTAAAAGTTTAAGCATTTAATTATCACATTTTGAAATTTAGGCTATAATTGTAAAATTAAGTAAAGTTTGAGATTTTTTTTGTAATTAACTGTATAATATTTTAATAATTTATAGTGATTCATGTAATTTATTAGATGAATTCTAATAAAAGGAGGTTCAATGTGATATACATTGGGTATAAAGATATTAGATCATAAAGAATTTTAAATTCCTCCCCTCTCTCTTTAAAATTGGCATGTACGAAAAGAAAAGAAAATAGAATTAGAAAAATTTTAAATGATTTTTTACCATAAAAAAATTTGTAGGTAAGAAAGATAAAAGGGGGAAAATTATAAGAAAAAAGGGGCTTGGAATTTTTCACGTAAAGACGAACATATAGTAATTCATTAAGGTAAGTTTTTATTATCATTATTGTTTATATAGAAGCATAACATTAAAAAGATATTGTTTTTAAGTTTAGTTTTGTTAATTCATATGGTTTTGATTAAAAAATCCATCAATTAGTATCATAGCTGGTAATAATTTTTTGATTCGCTATTAAATATAATTTCAAACCATTTTAGAAAGTTCAATTGGCCAAATTGTAAATTTATCAATAAAGTAACGGAATTTATCATAATTGTATACTTGCAAATCCGTAGCCATATGATGCATAGGAGATTTTCTGTTCAATTTTACTTTGTCTATCCAATGTCCAAAACATCATTGTTTTGACCGGACAAGGTTAAACAGTCTCTAAACTCATGTCCAGTGGCCAAAATGATGTTGTTTTGGATATAGAACATGAATAAAATAAAATTGGACAGAAGATCTTAATTGTATTTGATGGCCATTTTAAATTATATATTTCAGTGTCAATATTACCAGGGATGAAATGCCTAAACAATTCACTCAAAAGGTCTTTTGTAATTGTCTATTGATGTGTGTAAGAGACAGAACCTAGAAAAATAGGACGAAAAGGTCATTGACTATGTAAATTTAGTCAATACCTGAATGAAGATTTTCTCAGGCAATGGCATTATTAAAAACCTTTAAAACAATTTTGCCAATTAACTTGCATTATTGTGCAAAAATGTACACTTATGTACAAGAAAGCCCCAGTTGAAATCGAGGTATTGCTTAGATGAGTAGACGTTTAAAATGAAAAAAGTTAACCTCTTTGCTATGTTTTCTCATTGTTGTTTACAAGATACAAATCTGGTTTCATAGTAGGAGAAAAGAAAATATATAGTCTATTTGACTTTTTAAATCATATGTTACTTGGTCGTTTTAATAGATTTTAATGATGGATTAAGGTTCTTCTGTATAAAGGGTAAGCTTTTGCAATAAATTGTTCACACTTTTGGCCTAAAACAATTTACGGTTTCAAACATAGGCTATATGAAAAATTGAATTAAAAATGAAGGTTTTGATTTGAATACGTCGCGATTCATATTGGAGACTTTTGATTTACCTCTCGAAAGGAAGTGATTGACATTTTTGTTTTCAAAACTTCCCCCCATTAAATGTCTATTGTATAGAAAGCTTATTAGTCACTAAAGTGGCCTAGGATGAAGAGATATTTAGGCATTTAATTACGAAATTTCAATTGTTCATGTTTATGTGATGCTGCTAAATGACATAAAAGATTATATTGATCAATTGAGCTTATTAGTTATAGCACTAAGGAAGTTACTCAAAGATGAACCATTACTTATGAATAATGACATTGAAGAGATTTATTGACACATTTGATAATATACAAATTGACTTGAGTATAACTAATTCTCTATTAAAGCATATTTATGTTGGCATCTTTATATTGGTTAAAATTATGTATTCAAGTATCACCCAAAGGTGAACATAGATACATAACCAAATTTTATTGTTTGTTGGAATCCATTAAGGTTACTCAATGAATTAATGTGTGAACTTGTGTAATGATTGCATCTTCTACTAATTTGTTTGCTAAGATTACTCAATGAATTAATGTGTGAACTTGTGTAATGATGGCACCTTCTACCAATTTGTTTGCTTTGAGTAATAGGTTTGTTAGGTTCAACAGGCTAAACTTTATATAATGGTTTAAGAAAATCAAGTTGCAGTGAGGTGTTATAGATTTAGAACTAGCAAAAGTTTCGAATGAAAAGCCTAGAGTTATTACTGAGGCTAGTACAGAGGCTGACAAGTCTTTTCTTAAGGCTTGGAATTGGTCAAATTAGTTAAGCTTGAACTTGATGGGAATGAAAATGGCTAAAAATGTTAAGCCATCAATCACCAAAACGGACAATCAAAATTTGGTATTGCTGTCACCTGCAACCAAATTAATAACAACTATAACAATGAAAAATATAGTTAGTGAAGAGTTGAGATCGTTCCCACGAGAAATTTTTAACGGTAAAGGTTATACGAGTTTAAAGCTAAAACAAATGGGGGAGTTTAATTCATGTAAATTTAAGAAATTAGAAAGGGCATAAATCAAAAATTAACAAAAATAATCAAATCTGAAAATTCTGTAAACAAACCTTGGTTTCGGGTTACCAACGTTATCACACTAATATAGATCCTCGATATAAAATTCAATCCATTAACAAACATTCATTAGGTGATATTTTCTCTTAAGATTAAATAAATGGAAACATGTATTCTAAATATTCTTATTAGTCAACAACTTAGATATGATCTTAAGTTTGATTGATTAATAGCTTTAAGCACGAAGAAACTAATGAACAAGACAACACACGTACGACATGCATTTAATCAAGTTAAGTACCTTCTTAGAATTTCCAACTCTAACGTAAAGATAGTAATCCTAATTGCCACTTTAGAT
>JANKOD010000005.1:8374785-8387740 GCA_026284645.1 Erythroxylum acuminatum | reverse complement strand
TTGAATTTTTCGCAGTTCGCACATTGTGAAAGATTTTATTCAAAGTGCATGACTTACGATCTATATCAATTTAAAAGATTCAAGATTATAATTGCACTTCTATTATTTTGAATTACCTACAAGAATATTTTATTTAATTATTATTAATGAAAATTATTCTGTCACTCATACACGCGACAGTCAATCATATGCTTGTTTGTGTTAATATAATTTAAAATTATAAAGCAGTTTTTTAATAATTTAAAATAATAGATATATTGTAAGAAAATAAATGAAATCAATTGGAGGTGACTTTTACACTACATAAATGGAAAACCTGGCCTAGTTGGTATCTTCCTATTATTATACGGAGATTGGTGGCACAAACTTTACAAGAGAAGCGTACTTGCAAGTGAAATTGATCCAATAAGTAGCAAAATAATATAATTTTCTTTTTTTTTAATTGAGAAATAGCTTTTTTTTTAAATCTTTAATTGAATATTGTAGAAACAAGGCAGCCTGAGACTATCAATGACCCTCGACCAACCACTGCAACATTTATGATGATTGAAGGCCTCGATTTAGCATTCAATACTGTGAACTGGCATCAATGAAATTAAAGAAGGCCATATATCGACTATATAAGGTGGATTAGTCACTGGATCCGCCGGTGAAATTAAAGGTCATATATTCATAGTTACTGGGTCCGCCGGTAGATACCCTGGTTTAAGACCAAAAAAAGAAGGCCATATATCGACTAGTATAATATGGTAAAGGTCCCTACAACATTTGCGCGTAGTCATAAAAGGTACCGACTTTCAAGTCTCAACCCATTTTAGTTTCTATCCTACCTAATTCACAAGGACAACACATCCTAATAAACAAACATACACACTCTCACACTCCCAACTCATCTTCACGATATTTGCTGGTCTTGTGATTCTGAGCAAACACAAAAGTTACTTCAGGTTGAACGACTACATCAATAAGAATATCAGAAAGAATGTATAATATTTCCATGCCAAAAGACAATATGAGTAGCAATCTATAGCTAAGTTTTACAAATCAAAACAATGCTGCCTATGTAGCATCCCTTCTCCCACCTCATGTAATAAATCAATCGGTTAGCTTTGTGCATCCAATAGATATCAGATTTAACCCTAATGCTGCATCTTTAGACCGGTCAAGATCATGGAAGAAAAAGAAACATATAAGACCAACCAATAACGTGAAACCGTGACACTCTGGTGATCCCTATGATCTCTATGGATAATCCATAAAATCAGAAATGATGGGAATGTTTACCTTTTTCCCCTTTCTTCTCTTCAAAATTCTTATATGCATTCCACTTGCTACCGGGCATCGTTTGAAGTGAATGTGTCAAACGGTTTTGGGGGAAGACTTGTCTGACTCTGAGAATAGGATGTACCATCAAACGTCATTGAAGAACCTTCATCAGCTTGCCATCTTTGCAGGGCTTGGGGAAGGCTCATATGAAGGTTAATTCCATAACTTTCTTCCTCTTGTTGGCTAGCAGGCCTCCATTGTTCAACAAGGGGACTCAAAATATTGACAGCATGCCCCATATCAGGTCTTTGGTATGGTTCACGAGCAGTGCAATGTCCTGCTAGCTCAGCCACTCTATAAATGCTGTCTAAGGTCTCCTCATCGGGGTTAAGAGTATCATCAAGTGCTTTGGGAATGTTCTCCTTGCTTATTAGGATCCTGCGGAACCAAGTGACAAGATGAGCTTTCTCATCTGGCACAGTGTCATCAAGGGCTTTTCTTCCAGTTAGCATCTCCATTAGAACAACTCCAAAGGCAAAAACATCTACCTTTGTCGTCACCCTTCCAGTAGCTGAAAGGACAACAATCATTAACAAATCAACAAGAAATAAGAAAGCAAAATGTCCATCAAAATTCGTAAAGGCCGAAAGAGCATAATTTTGGAAATTTAAGGATTGAAACAAACTGAGTATAAATGCACACAGAACAATAAAAGAAAGAAAATGCATTTTAACAACAGACTCAAAGTTGTAGCCAGATATAGAGTGTTACGTTACGGAAGATTATTAACAGAATGTGATAGAAAAACAAAGTCATGCTGATACATCCAAAAAGTTACGCCTTCAAGGACAGTAAGAAAAGAATTCACATTGTCAAGCCCATCCCTTCAAACCCCTCCCACCCCAATATGAAAGGAATAATTTGAGGACGCTTTCAAACTTCTGACCAATTTGGAAAGGTTTAAAAATTCTTTAGAAAATTGTCTCACATATTTAAGGTGAACATGGAAATATAATACGAAGTCAGGAGTAAGAACTTCAAACCATAATGAGTTAAGTCTTACATCATTGTGTCGCAAGGTGTAGCAGGATTTTGAACAATAATGAATTAGTTCTCTCCCGTTGTCTAAGAATTACAGTAATGCAACATTCTGGAATTCAGTTCCAGTTATATTGTTTTTAAAAATTATACCTAACTTTCATGTTTTTTCTCAATGAGACATGCGCAATGTGGTGTATCCTACCTTTTTAAGTCTCATGTCTTTGCTGAAATGAACTATGCATCATAGGTTACCACATTAACAATTGCAATTGGCATAAAAACAAAGATAGATATGTGGCAAGCTACTTACCAGCATATTCAGGAGCAAGATATCCAAATGTGCCTGCCAATCGTGTTTCCACTGAATACTTTCCATCGGGTGCATTTCTAACCAAACCAAAATCTGCCACTTTAGCTCTCATGTCATCCCCTAGAAGAATGTTTGAAGGCTTCAAGTCTCTATGAATGAAACTTTGTTGAGCTAAACTATGCAGATACTCGACTCCTCTTGCCACATCCAAGGCAATGGTAACACGTTGTTTCCATGTAAGTGGAGACAAACCACGCTCATGCCATTCAAACAAATGCTGTCCTAGTGTACCCTGGGGCATATACTCATAGACCAAGAGCTTCTCGTTGCCGTTCGTACAGAATCCTAATAGGGCAACTAAATGTCTGTGTCTAACCTTGGTAAGCACAGCAATCTCTGCCTGAAACTCATTCAAACCTTTGGTGCCCATCGAAGAGAATTCCATCCTTTTAACCCCAATCTTAGTCCCATCATGCAACTCCCCTTTGTAAACAACTCCAAAACCACCCCTTCCAATGACATTATCCTCACAAAAATTGTTTGTCACTTGTCTAAGAACTTCAATGGGTATTGCCGCATTCCCACCCTCAAGAATCTTATGGCCACTATCACCACTAACACTTGAACTCCGAAACTCACTAGGATTTTCAATACGACCTTTAAAACCATCCTCCACCCCATTCTTAACCATGGCGTTCCCTCCATTACCTTTGTCCACCCTCCCAAACTTATTTTTCCGCTTCATGCATTTATACAACAAAAACGCCAAAACAGCAAGGAAAACGACAGCAGCCATAACGATTCCAGCAATTACACCCCCTGATGTGCCATTTGAGCTTCCACTGGGTGTGCCAGAACCAGTACCAGGTGATCCCGGGCTGCCGCCAGGGCTAATTTCAGTACCTAAAAGAGCATTCCCCGGTCTAGTTATAAATTTCACAGTATCTGGAAAAACTGGGACTTTACCAGATAGATTGTTGTTGGAAACATCAAGGACGCGCAACTGTGGCAATTTCGTCAAGCTATCAGGAATGGAGCCAGTCAAATTATTGTCATTAAGATACAAGTTCTGCAGTGTAGTGAGATTTCCAAACGCAGGTGATATCGTCCCCTGTAGACCTTGCTTTGACAAAGTCACAATAGTAACATTCTTCTTCCCTGCATCACATGTAATAGAAGGCCAACTATCACAAGCATCATTACCTCCCCATTTATCAGACAGAGACACGGGGTAACCAAAACCCCCAGCAACCGCAAGCAAGATGTCGACTTGCGGATCACATGCGACTCCAGGAGCAGCACAATAATTATTGGTACCATCATTCACAACCTTGACAGAGTTAGGAAACACAGGGTTGCGACCCTGCAGCTTGTTATTTGACAAAGAGACATTGCGGAGCGAAGGAAGCGAAATCAAAGAATCCGGAACAATTCCAGTGAGCAGATTGTCTCGCAGTTGCAGGTCAAAAATGTTCTTGCATTCAACAAGATCAGGAATTGGACCAGTAAACTGATTTTTGTGTAACCAAGCCTGAACCAACTGGGTCATAGAAGCAAGCACATCGATTCTACCAGTTAAACCCATCTGTTGATTATTCAACCACAAGTTCTGTATACCAGAACCACCCATAGAAGCTGGCAAAACACCCGTCAGATTATTGTAACTCAATCTCAAATTCTGCAAACTTGGCAACGACCCAAAAATGTCCGGAATCGACCCAAAGACATTCGCTTCATTAGCCGTCAAATTAGTAAGAGTCGTGGAAGCAGCGAGATCGAGAGGAAGTTGCCAAGGAGCAAGATTTACGTTGTTCCCCATACTCAAAGTCTGCAAACTCGTGAGACCCTGAAAGCAACCGACAGGAACGGAAGTGAAATTGTTGAAGTCAAGGAAAATGAATTCAAGGTTAGTGAGATTAGCGAGGGAGGGTATATCGCCGGAGAGCATGTTGTTTTGGACGGACAACGACTGAAGCTCCGACAAGGTTGAGATTTCACCAGGAAGAGAGCCACGTAGACTCCGGCGAGCCAGAGAAATGGAAATGACATGTTGTTTGGTTGAATCACACCTAATGCCGTCCCAATTACAGAACCCGACGGAGGCGATTCTTGACCAGCCGGCTGGTAATGGGCTTATGGACTTGGCGAGTTTGACGATAACTGCACCGTCGTCGGCGCTGACCGGAGAGAGGAGGAGAAGGAGGAGGAGGAGGAGGAGGAGCTGGAGGAGCAGAAGCAGGAGGGGATGACCCATGTTGGTGTATCCCACCAACAGATAGCGAGAGAGAGCGATTGAGGTAAGAATGAGAGTGTGTAGGCGTTAGAAAGCGAGAGCGAGGGACCCCGATGTTTTTTAGTTACGGTTTGATTATTGCAAAAACATCGTTTATTAAAAACATGTTTATAATAAAGATTATTATTAGGTGAATTTTCTTTTTTTGTTCATTCTACTGTTTTAAGTCGAGAACAGGTCTGATTTACTTACCATCGTGCTTGCTCATTGTCAAAATCAGTTCTTATAAGCTCCTTCCATTCAAAAGTTACATAAGTCCCCATAACATATTTTATTAATTGCACGTTAGATCCGGCTATATAGTTCTTGATCTAAACCCTTTACTTGTTTCCAGGAGGTCTAACCTTAATTATCGGGTTAGATTCAGCCAGACACTTCCTATTTAGCTCCAAACTCCCCAATCATAGGCAGTTTTATGGGACCTCAACTCTTTGGTTCAAGTCAAAAGGTTGAAGGCGTCAGTTCAGGGGTGTTTTGTTTCGCTAAAATTACAATTAAAACATATTAAATATTTCTTTTCTTTAAGATGTACACGTGGAATTTTAGTTTTTTATAATTCTATACGTTTTGGTCATAATAGTTGGACCATTTTTCCTTAATAAATGTCTCAACTTGGGACCTGCTATTCACCATTTCCTTAGGATCAACTATTTAGGACCATGCTTCTGTCGGATTATATATTGCTTTATCCTATTTGTGTAACACAAGCCCTTAATGTAAGGATTGTGGGCCTAATCTTCACTTTGACAACTTGTCAGAAACGAGTAAGACTCATTTCTTGAATCCTGTGACGCCATCTACCTCCTTTCCGCGACAAGTCTCCTTATTTTGTTGCTCGACAGTTCTACTCATCACCACATCCCCTCAAGTAAGTACAGATAAAAAGAAATCGTGAAATAAGAAAAGGATCACTTGAACTTCAATTTTTCTAGTTTCTATCAACTTTTGGTGATTAAGGATGAACTTGATCATTGAAATACTAACGTTAAAGAAACTTCCAATATTGTTTTGTAAACGTCCAACAATCAATTAAATAGGGAGGTTGTACTCAACATTAAGTTAGGTATGTACAATATCAGTTGGCACCTTCTGTGAAATTTGATTAAGCCAAAGTTAAAATGAGTATTTTTGAAGATTTTACAATGGGAAGATCAACAATAATGAGAGCTTCCTAGTAGAAAAGTGAACAAGATCAATTTAGTGGATGCCATATTCTTCAATTTACAAGGACAAAGCAAGGGACTTTATGTTTCATCAATAATAGGAAACTCTCACACTAGCAAAAAGAGTAACGACATTGTTGAACCTAGAAAAATCATCAATAACAAGGTGTTTCGAGAATGACAGAAAGGCCATCAAGTAAAGAATTGCCAACGTAAGAGAAAGTTTTCCATCGCAAGGTCTTTGAAGGAGGGACACTGTTACGAGAAGCCTCTTACCTCCTTTACCTCATCACAAGACCAAGACTAAAGATAGACCGATAGCTACTGTTGGTCCAAGCCCATCCACACAATGCAAAAGACCAATACAAGGAGTACCATCTGTTTCTACTGTAGACCCTCACTCAGGAGAACACAGCTAGGAAATATTCTAGACGATAGATGTAACAAATTCTGTTGTAACAATATCTGTATTGCATGCACGAGAGCTGTCAAGATAATTGTATATAAAGGTCATGTACATACCTTCGGGCACAATAATAATCAATACAATACACAAAAGTTTTCATTTATTTTCAGACACAAAGACACCGCCATATCTTTTGATGTCTTTTAGGACTAGACCTCGACTCATCTGCCCTACAAGTATGGCATTATCATGAACTAAATCTCTATTCTTTGCATCCCATTAGGATAAATTGCTCTAATTTAGACCTGGTTGCCTTCCTTTTCTCCTTAGCAACTATAACTTAAGAGGTGGTCGACTAAGTGACTTATATTGGGACATGTAGAGGTTTTGGATCACTTTTGGCCAACTTCTTGTCCAAGTATATCCATAATTAAAGGTGCAACCTACGAGGTATAAGGATGGAGAAAATGGCTGACATAATTTTAATAAACTTAATTCGAATAGATCATATTTCGATTCAAGCTCAAGCTTAGAAAGACTAATCTAACATGAATTGAATGATCTAAATTGAATAGGACAAAATAATGTCATTTTGATATAATTTATTAAAATAAAATTATTTTGGTCAATGAGTTGGCATACTTTTTAAATTGATATTATTTTAGCTCAATCTAATTGGACAGTCTAAAGTCTAAACTTAATTAGGTCAAGCTTGAAAAAATTAAGATGGCCTAGCTCAACTCACTGTTATACCTAATTGGGTACGAATGGCTTCTTATGATGTTACCATTTTCCTCTTTTTAAAGGCATCCTCCTTTCGAAGAACTATAGGCATAAGACTAAGTTTGATACATCCCTACAAAATACACTAAAAATGGGTAACGAATATCTATATAAGAACAATAAATGTATAATTAAACAACGTATAAGCTTGCTGATTGACAAAGCAGGTTTCTTAAAAAAAATTCCTCCTTCAAAAGTAACTCCTTAGAAAGAAGGGATTCCTATAATTAAGCTAAGCTAACGTGGTCTATAAGTGAGAGGCTAGAAACGAATCTAACCTTTACATCTTGTTGAAACCTAGATTCAACTTTCGCCAAACCTAATTAAAATTCCACTCAATCGCATATTTCAAGATATAAATAAGAAACTATTTTGTTTACCCATAGGCCCCCTTTAGCAGTTCCTTAAGGTTGATCCCAAGCTTGGTGTTCATGATCTATCAGTATAGAAGCTTTTTGAAAGGACGAATTTGATGCATAAACTTAAAAAGTTTAAGAGTTGGCCTAGTTCCTTTTAAGTAACAAAATACCTTTAAGGTGAAAATGAAACACTAAGAATGAGGATGGAGTTAGTTTGTTTCTAAACTTGTTTCCTCTGGTCATTGAATGGCCTACTATCATCCCACACTAAAAGTTATCATAATAAATGTAGATCTCTCTATACATGCCAAAACAAGCTCTTTTAGAAGCAAGAAAGTGCCAAATATTGATGAAGCAGGGAATGGTAAAATCTTCCCTCGTATCTTTGAAATCACCTAATTGGATTACCTTTATAGTCCTTTGTTTCAAATTTTATTGTCTTGAACTTGGGAAATAGTGACTCGCCAACTTTGACCATTGACCCTTCCTATTAAATCACCACTGTTAGGCACTTTTGCCCCATTTAATTCTTCGTTAGAGATGTTAAAGCTATGGCTTAAGACTACCAAAATGAGGCATGTTAACTCGGAAAGGGACAAAAACTCAAATCAAACACACTACTTGAAATAAGAAAATTTCAAAAGAAAAGTTGAAATAAAGATGGGGAGTTATAAAGAATCTTCTTGTCAAATTTCACAAGAAAAAGGGAAAGTTCATTGCCAATAATAGGGATCAGATCTCCTATTCCAGTTATAGTATTCCTATCATTTTCCATTAAATCTTATCCTTCCTATTATGTTCCATTAAATCTTATGCACATATTTATGTGAACCCCATACAAATATATGGATGAGATTTAATGGAACAAGGTTGGAACAGAGTAACTGAAACAGAGGATTTAATGTGCAATAATAGGGGAAGTATTCATAAATACTCTCAATGATTCGGATTATTCATACATAAAAGATCTTAAGTTGGAGACCTTTCTACCCTTGAGGCATCCAATGGTCTCCCTTATTTAGAATCTATTTCTCTCGCCATTAAAATATTCACACTTACTAAAGACCAGTGACGTAGCTACATGGAGCTACATGGGGGCATTGGGCCCCCTAAAGCTTTTTTAAAAAATTATTTTTAATATATATATATATAAAAGGACATAGTTATTTAATTCAGTGGGGTACTGAGTCCCTCAAAATTTTAAAAAATAAATATTTGGGCCCTCCTATATTAAATTTTTGGCTCCGTTACTGCTAAAGACGTAGTAGTTAGTGAAAAGTTGAGAGGAACTGAAAATTTTATCACTTTGTATGATGCATCCCCTAAAAAAAATCCTTCTCCTGTTCCTTTAGACGCTAGGCCACGAATAAAGGTGATCTTCAAATTTGTAAAATTCCACCAACAAGATCTATAGATGGACCTTGAGAGAAAAATGATACTTGTAAAGTATAAACCCATCCCTTTAGATTGCAAGCCTCCCTCCTAATTCTAATAGTTTGCTAAAGATAGACGAGGTTTATTATTTTGAATAATTTTTTGAATAATTTTAAGGGTTACTATTTTGAATAAAATAATGAAAATAATCAAATATATAATTAAAATTCTGATCTTATTTGGTTATCATGGTATATAACCAATTACTTGCTTTTCTTACATTTATATTTTATTTTAAGTAGAAATTGCCTTTGTTTAACATAGTTGATACTAAGTTTTAATAAACCAAATTTCTTAGATGTAGGTTAGTTTTAAGAAGAGTTAGTAAAGATAGATAGAATTGTATGTCTATTAAGCAATATTTTAAAAATCAAATTGAAAATTAAACCAATAAGATAAATGTTTAAAGTTTAAAGATTTAATCTTTTATTAGACCGTCATAAAACCGGTATATAGTAAAGGTTGAACAAAATTGAAGAATTTGAAATAAGACTGAAAAAGCATACTATTCTCGCCCATTGGAGAAATTCAAGTTTAATTGAAGAAGGAAACTGTTAAATGAAAGCCAATTGATTTATTGGTTAGTTTATGAAAACTGGTTAGTTAATTAATAAACTCGCTAATTTTTAATAATAAAGGTTATTAAAATAAACTGAACAGAAAAATTAGTTGGTTCAATTAGCTTAAGACTTTGACAACAATGTTTTAAAGATGTATCAATATCATATAGATGACAAAATATAATGAAAATTTGAGTTAATTAATGTCTCATAAATTTTAATGACGATATGGAAGGTATAACAACCCAGACCATGGGTGGTCTAAGATGTTACAGAAGGTATATTTAACACCATGATAACACGATACAAAAGATTTATAGAGTAGAGCTAAAAGAAATAGTACTTTGATGGAATCATTTCACTCAATTTTAGCCTATTAAAAGCATAAACATAGACTTCAATTGAAGGTTTTTACTTTTTACAGTAGTATGATAATAGTTATTAATAAAAGAAAAATGATTGTATGAATTTTCTTTCCAATACATGATGTGATAGGGATCATATATATTTTAATCCATATTTTTGAGCATTTGATAATGAATTTAGATTCAATATTATTACAATGTTCAAGGCATGGTAAGAAATAGATTATTGAGTAAAAGTATTTAATCTATGTTTATACAAATAATTTGTTAGTATTGGATCAAGGAAGACTTATAATTAACATAAGTGGCAAGAATACAAAGTTAAGTTAACCGAGACAATCTCATTAAGCCATATTGATTAAATCAATCTAAGAATCATTAAGTTTTATACTATAATACATGTTTTCTTTTGATTATGAATCATATGAAACTAGTAAAACTTCTTAGGTTGAAGAATAACCAATTTAACCTTTATGAAAGGATGATGATAGTATCAAATCATTTTGTTTTATACATGTAATGTGACGGATATGATATCAATTCATGAAAAGATGAATACTTGTATTTCATTAAATTTGCTAATGACCTTATATAATACGCTCATATGTATTAAATGAAATATTGATTTGAAAATTTCAAAAGATTAAATTATTTAAATCTAAGTATAAATTAAGCATTAAGAATATTGAAACACTTTGAAGAGATTGCCACAGCGAGATTTAAAAATTTTAATTATCTATAAGGAATGATATTCTTTGAAGAATGCCTCCACTAAATTTCATAATGGTATGAATTTGTGTAAAAAATAAATACAATATGAAATATTGTATGATGCAATATTTATTTCTTCTATAGTTATGCCTAATACAACAATTTACCTTCAATATCTCCATTTAAATCAATTAACAAAATTCCATATTAGACAATGGAAGCTAAGACTTTGAAAGAGTCAAAGTTAATAATTTTAGGATGTGATGCTTAGCTGAAGCATATATTTTTCAAATAAGTTTAGAAGTAAATTGGATAATAGAAAATTATAAGGCACCTAAAAGGTTAGATATAATCTTACAAATATGTTAAACAAATTGTTTGTTTCAATATATACTAATTGGACAATGTTTCTCAAAACTATTAGTGGGAGTAAGATGAAGTTTCAAAAGTCCAAATTTCAAGATAATATATCCAATTGAAACTAATGTGTTTATTGATACATTTGATATATAGTTGAAAGATTACAAGATATTGAAAGATTCACTTTCATGATGAATCCAAAGAGTTTGTTTTAGAGATGAATGTGAATTTATAATATCTACAAGAAAGTTACTGGGAGTACAGATATACTTTTTAAAGGAAGTGTGTAGACACATATTGTTCATGTTTTCAATTATTGAATATATGATAGTCCAAGAATAATTCTTATTAGATTTGGAAATATAACAACTTAATTATGAGAATTAGATCTATAGAGATAGATATGAAAGTTGTGTGCCTATTCTAGCCTATGCACATAGATAATGAACTAAAAACATTTAGTATTTACTTTTGAAGTATTAATATATCTATTATACTATAATGAGTTTATATTTAAGTTCAAATTTATATGGATATTAACTTTATAAGTAAATTCTTATTAAAATATTTTTTACTTAGAACTATTATTCTGAGAATTAGAAACGTTCCAATATAGCATTGAGTGCCAATTAAGTCATAATAACTTTTTTTATTTAGTGAAGATTATTTGGATCAATAAGTTCTTTGATGAACTTGATATAGTTCCTTACGTTGTTCATGTAGTGATATACTGTGGAACATTAGAGTCATTGGGCATGTAAAAGGAGTTAAGGTCTCATCAAAGATCCAAATATATATTTTGGTAGTTTGTTTTAATTATGATGATAATTAAGATGAAAGTTGTAAGATCTAAACAAGTGCTCATTATAAAGAATTTTGTAGAATTCACTAATCAAACCACTGTACCAACAATAACTTGATCATCTTATAGTGATATGGTATAAGATACTTTAATGATTGGCAGTGAGAGTGACAGGTAATTGGTTTATGCCCCATAGTGAGTCAGTTGGTTGTAGTTTAGTGACCTAATTATTTAAAATAATTATTTATCTTATACATATTCAAATGTATACGATAAAGTTCATAGGATAAATATATATTACAAATAAAAATATGATGAGATCATAATTATGAGATTAATATTGCATTTATATATTATCTCTAAATCATTCCAAGTTATTATCTTATTAAGATTATACATTATTAATGCATAAAAAGACTAGTACGTTTTATATTTCTTTCTTATGAAGGAAGTAGTTGATCTCATAAACTAAAATATAGAGATACTTAAACATTTAAGTGTTTGTTTGAGAACAAGTTCACTAAATTGACTCAATATAAGATTTACATTTTGAACACTATTTATATATCTGTGAAAATTCTTATTGTGATAATTATATAAGCAATCTTTTAAACATATGTCATATCCTAACTAATGGTAGCTTAATCAGTAGCTATTAGATATAATATAAACTATATAGAGATAGTTAAGTGATCAATATAGGATCCTAAAGTGATTAGAAATGTTTTGTTGATCTTAATTTGTATTGATTTAAAAAATGTTTGGCCAAGGTACAATGACACTTTAAAAATAATTTTCAAATATCATTAATAGATTCAATTACTAATGGTGGGAACTAATATGACTGGACTAAAATATAATAGATATTATTTTTATGCTCTGTGTCTAATCATAACATTATATGAATATAAATTATTTAATAAAATTAAAAATAAATAAAAAGAGTTTAATTTATCTAATCTTAAATATGATCTTGGATTATATTTATATCTGGTTCAGCCGGATTCAGCTGAACTGGATTGTCATCGTTCTGATCCATATCCTGCTCGATTCTGACTACGTGATTCCTGCAAAACAGATGAAGGCACGCCGGGGGTTGTTT
>JANKOD010000005.1:8291197-8309901 GCA_026284645.1 Erythroxylum acuminatum | reverse complement strand
AATGGAGAAGAAGCAATTTCGAAATTTCTTAGGTTAGATGTGTAACCACACATTTGACATTAAAATGCTAAATAAAGATAGTCTTTATTATGGTTCATCATTATTAGATGGAGTTATGAACTTACCATTAAATGGTTTAATGGTTGTCTTTTAATGTTGGATTTTAACCTATTTGCATTCATTAGATTAAAGATGAAAGATGTGCATTAGATGGACCATCTTCCTTTTTTCTTCTTGCCAAAACCGAAATTGGGTGTTCAATTACCAAATGAAATCACCCGTTCCATAATTGTTGTGCCAATGCTGCTCCATTGCATCTGGTCCATATATTTTTGTGGGTCCCATATAAATGTATGGACCAGATGCAATGGAACAGCACTGGCACAGCAATTGTAGAACAGGTGATCTGTTCCCTGTTTTTGTAGGTGAACTAAATATGCATTTGAAGCTTATTAAGTTTAGTTTTAAATATCAAGCTTGAGGTTTTCTAAAGAAAGTTACAACTATTTTATTAAAGGCTACGCAGCTATAAAGTAAGTTGTTTAGAATTCTATTCTGTACGTTTCATTTGATTAATAGCTAACTTGTAATCAATTGTTATGAGATGGAGATAAGAAGTGAAAATATAGAAATAAAAGTTTTTCAGTTATCATTTTCTTTCTTCTTCCTCAATAGCTTCCAACGGTAGTTTCATAAAGAATATCATTGTCTTGAAAAATTTTGAGAGTTCAAAGTTAATGTATTTTCCTACATTACTTGATCAAATTATTTTAATGCCAAGAGAGCAAGTGGGAGTAAACCATGAGATATAAAATTGGAAATATGTTATGTACGTCATTATTCTGTTGCATAGTATATGGCTAATTCATTATGGTATAATCATCTATAAAAATAATAAACCAATGAATTTCAGATTTAGCAGTAAGACAAGTCTCCAAACATCAAATTGGATCAATTGAAATGGGTTATTCTTTTGTTAAAACATAAAGGGTAAGAAGTGCGGTGATTCTTAATCAAAATACAAACATCACACTTAAGAGAAGATTAGGAAATAACATTAGATAAAGATGGATACAATTTTTTTAAATAAGTGGAGGCATGATCAAGTTGATGATGCCATAACTAGATGTTCTTCAAGTGATTGTCAATGTAACTCTAAACTTGATGAGCATGATCTAAAGTAAGATCATCTACATAATATAACCCCGCCTAGTTATACCACAACTAATGATCACCTGAGTTTGAATATTTGATAAAGCAAAATGTGAGAAACATCAATATAACACAATCCAACTATTATGTAATTTGACTGACTAATAATAAGTGATTTGATTTTACAGAAACAATGAACAATCATATAGTGAAAGAATGGGGGTAAGGGCTATGCATCTTACTTTAATGACGTAGGGTAAACTCCCTAATGGTTGTCATAACACTATCCTTAAAAGGAGAATTCGTTTATTGGAAGAGAGTTCTATTGTAAGTCATATATTTTTTGACACCTAAATCATTGATCCAACCTGTATCATGAGTCATAGATGCAGAAAAAAATCATGCTAGTATAGGTGAGGAAGTAGGATCATTCAAGGATATATAGTCGTCGATGAAAAACTAGTTCACTCGTTTCAGTATAGTCATCATAACAACCACACCAAGAACAATATCAATCATTTTGGCTACTTTGCTCGCGTTACACATTTGTTATTTATGCTTTATTTCGCTTGTTTCTTTTAGAAACCATTCAGGATAGTCATGAGATTCAAAAGAAGTATTTTTTTGGTATGTCAAGTCCTATTCAATGACTAATTGCAACTCATCTTTTTCTGCTTCATCAACATCTTGAGGAGTGAGAGAGATAGATGAGGTGGTTTTGGAGAACATTGTCACGGATAAATTTTCACCAATATTCCTTTTTCCGAGCATGGAAACTTGAAATTGATCCTCTCATTAAACAATATTGAAGTATTCTTCAATACTTGGGCCAAGTTAGCACTTCAAATATAATCAAATATTTTGTCAAGTCGTGCAAGGAGTCATACATCTTATCTTTCTAAGTTCCTTCTTTTCTAGTTTGGAGATCTGTGGTACATACGATCTTACATAGGTGTCAATTATCAATTTCTATCTGATGTACCAAAAACTATACATTGTGGTACAATAAATGTTGATCAGACGTCCATTCTGCTTTTCCCTCATGGCCTTAAAGCATAATTTACAATATTGAAATTTATTAGCCCCATCATTGAAAGTTTAGGTGGCACTATCCTAGATTTTATTGACTGATGGAAGATCAATAAACAAGCTTGGTTGGGTCGGATGCATCAGGCCCGAGTCCAATCTTGCAGGCCGATGCATCAGGCCCGAGTCCAATCCTGCAGGCCGATCGATCAGCCTCACCTCATAAACTGATTTGGGCTTGATCTACACATCCACGGCCCACTAGCATGAGGAAGCTTCCCATGCACGAATGTAAGAGACGTATACACCTGAAACCTAGCAAGAAATCCTATATAAGGTACCGTTTTCTCTCAACAGAGGTATGCCGTCTAAAACCTAGTTTTCTCTCTGCATTCTAAAAAAACCTCACCTTCACCAAAAGACTAACTTGAGCGTCGGAGGGGCTATTCGGGACCTCACCCCCGGCGTGCCTTTTCTCATTTTGCAGGAGCTTCTACGTGAAGACTTTCACAGGAGATAGCCAGACGATGGATCCGTATGGCAATGTACCGTTCGGCCAGAATCCGGCTGAACCAAAGCTAAAGAAATGTGGTTGTAGATTTTTTATATCTATCCTGCATAATTATGCTCTCAGTACAACATTTTAAGTAACCATAATTATCCTCATCTACTTTTGGGGTAACTTAATCATAGATCTTAAAGTTTGTATCAATCAACTTAAATCCCAATGGTAAACTATTAAGGTTGGGTGATTTAAATGAAGTTAGAGCTCTGTTGATAATGATAATATCAATATTTTTAGTATCCATAATTGGTTCCTTATTTAAAACTAATTTTGAATGAATAATTTAATCAGGCTAAAGCAGTAGTTTAGAGTTTATAAATAAAGCTTGAGATAATCTCAAATCCTATGTTGTAAGTCTAAGGTTTTTATTGACTTTTAGAGGCTAAAATATACTGTAAGTTTGTTGTATAAATCTCATATTAAAGGATTACATCAAGACATATTAATCTTATCTCTTGTAAAATGTTTAAAATAACTCTTTAAATTGACAGAAATTCCAGGGTTCTCTCATTTTTACTGAGTGAATAAATTTTTTTTATTAAGGATCTCACGTTAACTATATATGTGATTAGGATCCCTAAAAATTGACATCTAATTACCTTATTGTACTGAAAGCTCAATTATTTTTTATCTTGTGAAAAAACAAGCATAAATTTTGGTTCAAACATACAATAAGAAGAAAAAATTACCTTCACCCTAATTCCGAAATTCTTGCATATATCTCTCCAAAGCCTCTCTTCTTCCTAAGGGCACCTTCAACCCATTTAATCGGTTGCTTTGATTATAGATTTCCCAGGTTTTCATGTCAAATCTCCAGCGACTTTTCCATTACTAATCGCGTCAGCATTCTGAAAATTGCAAGCTTTATTGTTCCCCGTTGTTCTAATCCATTACTTTTCGTTTACAAGTCAGCCAAAAGCAAACCAGAATATTTGCTATCAGACGAAAAGCATCATACTCGGCTACTTAACGATTGATATTACATTATATAAATGCTACGTCAAATGGTAAGGGCAAGTATTTCACAACTCACAACGGATACAAAATGATGTTATGACCAAATTAGCTTCAATACATCCTCGTCCAGAAGAACTTAAAAGCTAAAACAAACCCATGAACTCCTAAGAGAAGCATTAACTCAAAAATTCTCACAACTTGCATTAACTAGACTAACCAACTTACTGAAGGTACCTGATGACTAACATGCCCATTTATCTATACTTGTCAACAATTTCAATACAAACATGCGAATTTATCTACACTTTCATTATTGGCAAAACATATGTGTACAATAACACATGGCCATCAACATTGCCACTAATAACTCACTTTTGCAGCCCTTGTAGAAAGGATAATAAATTGGAACATCATAAAGACGTCAGCTACTCATTGTCAGCTACCTATAGCATGGAAGGATCAGTTGAAACATCAAACCCAGGAGGAATAAAGACAACGTCATCCCAGGTCGATGTAGAACTTTCCTGCAAAAATCTATGCTTCAGGGATTTTGGCTTTATAAGAGAAGAAATGATTAGATAAGTAAATTTGGATATAAAAACAACTCCACAAGACAATAATTGTCTGGTCTCTTCTAGGCCATCCCTTGCAAAATACACGGAAAAGTTCCAGGTTCTACTTACCTTCATACCCTTGATTATTTCTTCAAAGACAGCAACCTACCCAAAAAAAACGTACATATGTAAGGAACATGAACTCTGAAAATGGAGAGGCACCAACAATATGCTATACCTGAATATCCCCCTGCCTGAAAGCAGGATTTAATTTCTTCTGTTGGTAGGAAGCTCGTTGTAGAGAATTTTCTAAATCCTCCTGTAAGAACCACAGGAATATTAGAAGTTTCGTGCTTACAGTATAATCAGTGACTTCATTACCGAATGCCCCAATCTTTATGTTCCACCTGCTCCCCAACCCTCACCCCATTTCTGTTCTCCCTTAAATGAATAAAGTAAACCTTCTTTTTCCAGAGCTAACCTTTCTGAAGAATACCGGACGATAGCTCTTCTTTTGACTTCTCAACACCAAACTCCTAGACTGAAGTGCAAAAGTTCCAAAGTTTGAATTAGTTCTTCATGCAAAAAGTTCTGAATGAGTAACTAAGTAAAAATATCAAAAAAGAAATCTCCAACTTCGAATTATCTGGATAGATTCAGCTAGCTCATTGTACCCTGCATCAAAGGCTACCTAAGCATTGACCAATAGAATCTCCAATAAACTGAAACTCTTCATAACAGAAAAAGTGGAAAATGCAAAATGACAGTAATAAACCAAAAAATGAGCACCAAAATTCCCAGCAGAAAGTGTTGCAACATTGCAAGACCAGGTAACTGCAGCTATATCGATGCAGTGAAATTAAAAGAGCAAAATTCAGATTTGCAAACTACAAGAGGCCCCATGCATGGATCTAACAAGCACAAAATAATTAAAATGTACCTAGTTGGATTAATGCATAATGAAAATTTCATGTAACAGTATGGATGTACATGGCTGCGTAACACATTTAAGATATCATCTTCCCATGTTGATGATTCTATAGATCAAATGCAGAATCAATTTCAATCCATTAATTCTTTGTGGTAATGGCATGTAACAAATAAAGCAACAGTTTGTCACAATAAAAGTAATCACAATCATTTCTTAACACATTCAATTAACACAATGGGACTGAGGTGACAGGATAATAATTTTTTAATGTTATGAGCTCAAATTTTCACAAAAGCAATTTATGCTCTCCAGTTGACTATATTCACAAACTCTAATTCTGTTTTATTAGACAAATTCAGGGAAATATTTTATAGATGCAAGATACCAAGACTCAATTCCACTACAAGTTTGCAATTAGTCACACAATCCCTAATGCATAATTTTATTCCTTCTGTTCATCTTAACTTAATCATAATACTTCTAAGCTATCAAATTGGTTGGTAATGTAGAAAAGGGAAAACCTGGAAAACTGGCACCCCAGTGAAGGCATCATCATTGGAACCAGCCTTCTCCCTCTCCTACAATGAACAAAAGAACATATTAATAAATCCTGGAATAGCACGCAGGCAGGCACTTAATTAATTAATAAGATAAACTATATGGATGATAACAAAGACTTAACTAAAACAATGCTCATAGTCTCAAAAACACCATCATAAGATTGAATTTCTTGAGTTTGACACACTCACTTCAAATTCAAGATATGCATTTGCCTTGACCACACTAGATTCGACGCTATTTTAAGGTTACACGTGATTCAAGTAATATCAAGCTTTAGTTAAAAGGGGAAAATTCAAATTCAAGCAAACTTAGCCTAAGTTCGACACAAACAAAAGAAGTATAGGAAAAACTTACCCTCAGCGCATTTCTAATCTGTGAAGAATCAGGTATCAACCTAAATGCCACCCCATTAACCTTCAGCTGAAAAACCTACCCCAAAAAAAAAAAAAACTCACCAATTAAAATAAAATTCAATCTTTAAATATAAATGCAGAAACTCATATAACAAAGAAGCCAAAGAACCCACCTTGTTTAAAGCAATAGTAACAACCTTAGAACCGGCTTTTCTCATAGCAGGGTCCATACTCTTCATTTGCTCAAGAAGGGCCTCCGCGTCCTCTTTCTTAAAACAAATTAATCCAACAGACTTCCCACTAGAAGCACCAGAAATCAAAACGAATTCTTCATTAGGGTTGCTCAAAGCGTAGACGGGCACGCCTGCTAGTCTCTCTTCAATGGCTTCATTCGACATTGCACCACCGGCTCGGTGAGTAGTAGTCCCTAAATGGGTCTTAGGGTCGAGAGGAATTCGAGCCCAGAGCGGTGAGCTCGTGGAGGACGACGGAATGTTGTGGGGGTTGAAGCGAGAGAGGGTGGCGTCTATTAGCTGTTTTGTGCTGCAGAAAGAGGCGTGAAGATGGGTTTGAAGTGAAGATGGGTTGGGGTTGAATTGGGGGAGGTTTTGAAGGAAGCCAGCGCAGTGGTTTTGGAGGGTGGTGAAAGCTTGGTGAAAATCGAGTTTTGGGCGTTGTTTGGACGCTGGGAAGATATCATCCATTTTCTCGGGAAACGTTTGGGGATGAGTTGAGAGTGAGCAACGAACCCAGAGGTTTTAGCTGTGAAGAGAGGTTTTAGCAGTTGAGAAGAGAACTGGGCTCATTACTTTTTGGGCTGGGTTTGTGAATCGCAAGTGCTTGCAGTGACCACGAGAAAAAGATGAGCAAGTTCCCCATATGAATCGATGCGGAGTGGAATTTAGTATTTTTTAAAGCAATCCATCACAATAAATTACAACGCTTAGTACCCTAAGCGCATTATCCCCTAAGCACAACATCGTCCCAAATAATGACATTAAACGGAGTCTCAGTAAAATCCGGCTTTGTCTCCTAAACACAACATCCTCCTCTTGATAAACTGTTTCATGAACTCCAATATGTGACTGTTCTTAGCTTTCCAATTCCAAATTTTGCACACATTATTTGCAGACATGTGCCTTATGTCTTTTAGGATGAGTTAAATGCATATTGGTTAGACAAACTCATGAAAATAATGTGGTAGTTCCAGTGTTAATACTTCGACACTTAAAACATCTTCTAGATAAACTCGATAAGCAGTGGGAGCAAGCCGTCGTCGTCAAGTTATTAGGACGCTGGGTGGGATTTCGCACGATTAGCTCCAAACTCCGCAGCTTATGGCGCCCGCGTGATCCATTGAAAATCGTGGACATGGAAAATGAATTCTTCCTTGTCAAGTTTAAAGACGAAGCCGACTACATCAATGTCCTCACAAACGGCCCTTGAGTGATATATGGCCAGGCTCTATCCGTCCAATGGTAGATCCCGAGCTTTAGACCGACGCAGGCGACACTCGAGCAATGGTTTGGATAAGGTTTCCCAACCTCCCAATAACGCAATATCACCCCATGATCCTCCAGTAGTTGGGTGACTTGGTGGGCAGCACGGTGAAGCTCGATGAGGCTACCCTGCAGGCACAACGTGGGCGGTTCGCACGCATTGCTGTGGACGTCGACCTAAGTGTGCACTATGTCCGACAGTGGAGCTGGATGGTGAGACTTTGATGATAGAATACGAGGGGCTTCCACAGGTTTGTTTTGGCTGCGGGATGATAGGCCACAACACTGGAGCTTGCTCGAAGAAGATACCCGTACCCAGTGACCCTTTGCCACCACTGCGACGCGTCGGAGAAGACGCACCAGTGCGGCAGACGTCGCCGGGGGCGACAATAGTGGTGACACCGGCTGGGACGGGCACCGTTTATAGCCCTTGGATTCATGTACAAAGGAAACCACGGCACCGACCAGGCAAGAAAATCAGGGGGAAAGTCCGGCGAAGTCCCCTGCCGTCAACCGATCAAGCCCAACGGTCCGATCTCACGCAGCAACGGCTACGAAAGGAGGCTCTCGCTTCCACGTTTTGGAACAGCGAGAGGATCAAGGGGAGGTGCCTGCTGCAGCTTCAGAAACAACCCATCACATTAATTCCTCGGGCTTTGGACATCGACTAGATGTGTCCAATTTAGTTGGAATTGGACAACCCATCTTTGAGAGCTTGAAGAACTCAACTGCTAGTTCCTCCAGATTCTCTAAATCCGGGTCCAAAGGCAAATCTGTTGTCACAACCCATCAGACCCGGGGGGACAGGTTCTAGCTTTCAGTAGTCAAGCACCAGCCTCGACTATGTACAATCCTGTCCAACTCCAACCCATGACCACTGATAAGAATTTAGTGGTTGAACTTCCAACCCATAATGAAATGGTCTGTGATCCCCAAATCTTTATGGCCTGGGACCCGGGTGTTGACGTGAACTCCCAATTAATGGAAGGTGTCGAGGCACCTGGCGAGGGGGCTGGGGACGGGCTAGTTATGGCTATAGACCCACCCGACGAACCTCCAGATCCCGACCCGCAGTTGAGTCATCAGGAAGGGGTTACAGATCAGGGACAGGACGAGGAGATGGGTCCGCACACTCAGAAAGAAGAACCCTGGGCAACCTAGGCCGGTGGTACGGATACTACCCCAGTTTAAGGTTGCCAATTTTTATTCGGCTTTTTTATTTCGATTCTAATTTGGAATTGTGAGGGGGCCGGAAGTACGGCCTTCCAGCAAGTACTGCGGAATTATCTCCATTTATACAAACCTGGTATCTTGGTTCTGATGGAACCATGCTTAGTGGAGCTCGGGCTCAGGATGTGATTCTTGCATTATGATTACTCCTTTAGAGTGGAAGCTACTAGGTTCTCGGGTGGAATTTGGCTACTGTGGGAAGAGGATTTTCATGTCTCGGTAATCTTAACGCATAGGTAAATTATCCATACCCACGTTACGACCGGGACGGATTCGTTTGACTTTTCTGCTATATATGTCAGCCCTTAAGTGACCACTCAGTCCATGCTCTGGCCAGTTTTATCTTGGATCGGACCCTCCAGTCACCGACCATGGATTGTGGGAGGTGATTTTAACGCTAAACTAGAAATCTCCGATAAAAAGGGTGGCAGTACTTTTACGCGAGTGGTTAACTTCCGCTTTCGGGATTGGGTCCATCAGTGTGGACTTCATGACTTGGGTTATGTGGGCTCGAAATATACATGGTGGCGGGGTTCGGTCTAGGCCCAACTTGATAGGGTGTTTAGATCGACGTCGTGGCTACAAAAGTTCCCCTACACGGTGAGCCATCATCTTCCCTTCCTAGGCTCGGACCATAGACCTATGCTTCTCCAAGTCCTTAATCCGCAACCGCGAAATTCAGGCGGCCCTCAGTTCCGATTCCAAAACGCCTGGATCACTCATTCTGGGTTTAATGAGGTGGTAACCAAGCACTGGCTCCCCGCGGAAGAGATGATGAGTCAATCAATACCTCGTTTCTTGGAACACCTCCTCCATTGGAACACCCACGTGTTTAGCAACATTACGCATCGGAAAAAACGTCTGGTGGCTAGGCTGAAGGGAATTCAGAAAGCCATGACGGTCGATCCTTCAGATGCACTTTTAGACCTCGAGGACAAATTGAGCCGCGATCTAATGCAGGTTTAAGGTGAGGAGGAACTGCTCTAGCACCAGAAAGCCCACTGTGATTGGATCTCGAAAGGGGATCGTAATACCAAATATTATCACACTGTCACCCTGTCCAAAAGAAAGAGATTGCGGGTTGACCGTCTCACTAGACGGATGGTTACGGAACTGGCCCAATTATGCCAGCTGGCCCGTAACTTTTTTGTCCATCTTTACACATTGGATGACGGGATGTCCACCCCGATTCCTCCATACGGGGCCTTCCCGGCCCTTTCGGCGGAACAAGTCATCTGGCTAGCGAGGTCGGTCCATAAAATGGAAATTAAAGCGGCGATCTTTGACATGCACCCCAATAAAGCCCCAGGAGTTGATGGTTTCAATGCACTTTTCTTCCAACAACAATGGGCTGCTGTGGTGGAGTTCATAAAAAAGCTTTTCAGTCTGGAAAGATGGGAATAAGAGTTAAATCAAACCATTATGATCTTAATTTCAAAAATTCCTAGTCCGCAACAGATCTCTCAGTTTCGTCCTATTAGTCTGTGTACAGTCCTTTATAAGGCTATCGCTAAAATCATAGTGAACAGGTTGAAAGAGCACATGAATCATCTAGTAGCTGAGAATCAATGCAGTTTTATTCCCAGCAGACATATCACCGATAATATAATCATTGCCCAAGAGGTCATTCATTCGATGGGCAAAAAGACGGGTAGGACCGGTTACTTAGTGGTGAAAGCAGATTTGAAAAAAGCGTATGATCGACTGCGCTGGAATTTTATTCAAGACACACTAGATGAAATTGGGCTCCCCGAGAATCTTATTAACGTCATCATGAACTGTGTGACGATTGTGTCCTTTCAAATAGCCTGGCAGGGTATTGTGTCCGCCTCCTTTCGCCCTTCGAGGGGGCTAGACAAGGTGACCCGCTTTCTCTGTATATTTTTGTTCTCTGCATGGAGCGACTCGGGCATCTTATCTTGAGGGAGGTGAACTGTGGGAATTGGAAACTGCTCAAGCTGAGTCAATCGGGTCCCCCCATCTCCCACCTATTTTTTGCAGATGATCTAGTCCTTTTCACTAAAGCAGAGGACTCCCAGACGCACGTCATAGCAAGCACATTGGAGACCTTTTGTTTAGCGTCAGGTCAGAAAGTTAGTACCGCAAATACTCAAATTTTCTTTTCGCAGAACGTTTCCCGAGATACTGCACGGCGTATCAACCATGGTTTACAGATCATTTGCACGACTAATCTCGGACGATACTTAGGAGTCCCTTTGCTTCACGAACGTATGTCTCGGCACACCTTCCAGCACATTTTGGATACTGCTCAGAAGAAACTCGCAGGCTGGCGGGGCTAGACTTTGTCGCTTATAGGCGGGTTATTTTAGCCCAGTCGGTCATGACTGCCCTTCCTATCTTCACGATGCAAACTATTCGTCTCTCGCGACAACTTTGTGATGACCTGGAGAAAATTATGAGAGATTTTATTTAGGGTTCTGAGCCCGCCCAACAAAAAATACACCTTGTTAACTGGGCATCAGTCTGTCAACCTAAATCCCCTGGGGGCCTTGGTCTTAAACGGATCCGCCCTACCAATGATGCCCTCCTCACCAAGCTAGACTGGGCCCTGCTAATGCAACCAACGACCCTTTGGGTATAGGTTCTCAAAGCTAAATATAGGCTAGATACTTCCCATATCCCCCAAAATATAGCGAGACCGGGGGCCTCGGTAGTTTGGAGGGGCATTTCGACAACTTGACCCCTAGTACGATAGGGGAGTAAATGGCTGCTAGGCAATGGCCGTCCAATTTTATTCTGGCTGGATAACTGGGTACCAGGTTAGGGCCCATTTATCCACGTGGCGACCTCTCAAATTTCAGATCATAGTTTGACCAGTTGCCAATTTTGTGAGTGTCGAGGGAAACTGGCTTTGGTAGGAGTTTCAGCAATACCTACCTTCTGTAGTCTATCTGGTGTTAGCATCTTTCTGCCCTACTATTGAGGAACGAGGGGACAATCAACTGGCGTGGGGGCCTACCACCCATGGGAGGTTCACTGTGGCATCCGCGTATGAACTACAGGAAGGCCCCTTTTTGGACACGAATCATAAGCTGTGGGAGGTTATATGGACCTGGCTTGGGCTCCAACGGATTCGCTCTTACCTATGGCTACTAGCTAACCGAAAACTCTTGATTAATCAGCAACGCGTCATCAGGCACATCGCTGCGGATAGCGGTTGCCATTTATGTGGCTAGGAAGAGACGACCATACATGCAGTTCGTGACTGCCCGCGAGTGCAAAATTTCTAGCGTAAATTTTCACAGGATGCGGTTGATACTACCTTCTTCCATTAAGATAGGGGATATAGTTGGTGACTAATCTCAACAACCACTAGCAAGTCCAACAGGTCGACTGGGCTACAACCTACAGTGTAGCCGTTTGGGTCTTATAGAAATGGCGTAATAACAGCTTGTTCAAAAGGGATTTTGTCTGGCCGAAGGATGGTACAAGGCCTGTAATGAACTACGTGGAATGGATTTGTCGCGCTAGAACTATGGAAACGAATGTTTTCCCAACCCTGGGATCGGCGGTGGGGAGTCTAGTGGGCTGGACTAAGCCCCCGAAGGGTTGGGTGAAATTAAATTCGAATGGGGCGTTCCAACTAGGGCCTTCCACGACCACAGCTGGAGGATTAATTCGAGATAACCATGGGAGGTGGTGTGGTGGGTTTCAGCAACTTCTTAGGAGGGGCTCGCCTTTATCTGCAGAATTCTGGGGCATGGCCTCCGACCTCCAAGTGGCCTAGGACCTAGGCTTAAGACGTGTCATCGTCGAAGTCGATTCGCTAGAGGTAATTAACATTCTCTCTACTTCCCACGAACCGCTAACTGAGGACTTTTCTTTGGTTGCAGGTATTCGTGGACTTCTGCAACGCAATTGGGAGGTCCACCTGCAACATACCTTTCGTGAGGCAAACCAGTGTGCTAACAGATTAGCGGCTTTTACACGCGTATTAAGGCTGGGTCTACACCTTTTACAGGAGCCACTAGAGGTTATCCAGGAGCTTATTCACCGCGATGCGCAAGGAGTGTTGTACCCCCGACATCAGCGCTAGTTTTGTTTCTTCCCTTGTATTAAAAAAAAAAAACCTTACGTCGATGCTTAAATCATTTTCTAGATAATTAAAACCTTTCCCTTACCACATGTCTACTTTTGCCTCTGCTTATCTGAGGGGTGCAGTGGATAAGATTATTAAACAAATCTTATCTGCGTTCAAGACCAAACCTCAAGTACAGGAGAGTTAAGTGATAAAGGTACGATAAGATAAAGAAGTGTAATGCAAGGGCGAAGTGGATGAATGGTGCGTAATGTGTATCCAATCAAAACAATACTAAAGATTAATTAGCTAAGTATATTTATTGTTCTTATATTATATTTTAGTTAATGCAAATATTAATTCTACAATAACTATAATATTTAACATTATTTATTATCTAATTTAACAAACCAATGTTAATTTAAAGGAAAATATACAACAAGAATAGTCTTTCTCGATTCATGTCCTCTAACAATGTCACATACTTTAGTGATGTTATCTCCGTGTGCCCTCTGACTAGAGATAGCTCATGTGGTATCAGTCATGAGTGACTCTTTACCTAGTGACCATGTTTATCTTTCTTCAACTTTCTTTATTGTCAATCTTTGTTCTCATGTTAAACGTATTTTTTCAAATAAAATTGAAAACCTTGTCGAAATTACACATCTTTCTACAGAAAGTCATATTTCTGATACTTCTTTTACCTTTGCTCAGTCCTTACATTATACACTCCCATGATTGTTCTTGAACAAGAAGTATAAGGACTATTCTCTCTGCACATCGCCCAAAGGTCAAAGAAATCATCCAAAGTACTTGTTTGGAGTAGTGTGGTTTAAAAGCTACCACAATAGAACAATACATGATGTTAGAAATTCCAAAGGAACACGTCTCTCTTTGGAGAGAACATAATCATACACACATTCATGTTGGAGTTATTCACCTTGTTCTTACTCTCTACAGAAGAAAAGGAATTTTGACTACAACCCGAATCTCTCTTCTTGACACTGCTTATGCTACGTACCAAAATGAATTAATTGGTACTTTATTGACCACTCTCAATAACAGAAGTATCATCCTTACGATTGCCCTTGATTTCAATATCAAGTTAGATGATCTCACCTTATCTGAGATATTCCAAGTCCAGATCCAGATCACTGGAGCATAATAAGATCCTACAACCATTATGACCACGCTTCACCACCAAATGATCTACCCTTTGCAGAATCATATAGTAGATCTGAATTTCCCAAATTCCACTTCAGATGCTTTATACATGGTAGTACACAAAGCTCCTGATTAGACCACCATTATATAAATTCCAAACTAGCTGCCACCAATGGAACTTAAGAAGTTAATGCCAACTAAATGGTTCACTAACTACCAAAAAGTGTTATATACTCATCATAGGCATTCCTTCCATACAATAACTCCTCCTATTCGCAAGACCTTACGAGATGGATCAGTAAAATCCATCTACACCAGGCCCAATAATGATTAGCCAGGTTCATCCAGCACATCTAGCCCTATTTTGATGCTTCAACTGATATTCTCTCATAAAGAAGACAAAGATGGACCTCTAATCCATTACTTCACACCAGACGGAGAACCTGTATACATCAGGCATCATAATGGAAATTTTTTCTATAATGTAGATCCATGCATGTGCGAACCTGACTGTGAAATATGTCTAAATTATGAATGTGACAGTGATGATGAGCTCTATGCTTGAAGAAAGAAGAAGAACATAATATGAAAACAACAACCCAAAGAAATCCATTACTATCAACCTACTTAACAATTCCCCCATCAAAATGATGATCATGATCCTAATTCTAGACCATGGATTGAGATTAAAAATTCAAAAACCAAACCAAAGACTCTTCAAGAATTACTCAAAACTGTTAGCAAAGAACACTTATTCCTTATAGATCCGATGCCCAACAAGCCACCGCCACTTATTCCTTCTATTCATGTTACCTCGATAACCCCAATTCGTTGTATGATGGTAAAACCATATGAGGAGGAATTTCCTCCACTAGAGAGACGTATTGATGAACATAATAAGGTTATCTCTAACCTTTATATCCGTGCTATAGGAATTACTTCTCAATGAACCATTTTATCAAATCTTATAGATAAAGTGCTCAATTAGCGGACTGAAAATGTAGTTGCCAAAGCAAAGTTATTAAAAGAATTGATTTCAAAATTGATGTGCTTAATCAACAAACTCAGATCACTTAAAACCAAGTTGAAACAGTCTCTTTTTGGGTCCACAAATTATAGACTTATTTAAAAGATTAGATGGCCCAACTTGATGCTGATCATAGAAGATACATTGACACTCAATATTTTGGACCAGATTTTGCAAATAAAGAACAATAACTCCGAAAACTGAAGGAAGTACTCCAAAGAATGGAAGATGATATGCAAACAGAACAGTCTAAGACTATTTATAGAGTTTATCCCATAACTTTTCCAGTCATCCCTTGATTATGAAAAAGTTTTCAAAATGAATTATCCCTTGATTAAGCAGCTAAACCCAAATCAATTAGATCCCAAAAGCCCAAACATGCAAAGACTTCTGATCCATCACCTTCATATATTAAACAAACTGATCCATGGACAAAACCCTTGCAAATCAAAACTCCACCTTGTTCTCCAGTAAAAACTCACCCTTCTCCAACCACTGGGAAAGACAAAGCTTCTTTCTAAATTCTCTCTCTCCTGAAAGCTTAATTATTGAATAATGTAGCCACAGTCATACAGAATGGCAAATATGATCTACACTTGCCTCATTATAAGGATCATAAGTATCATAAAGTCTTAGAATATGATTTTGTACTTGCTTGAAAAGCACAACGATACGCCTGCGTCTCAGTTACAAAACTTATTAACTATACGAGTTCTATTAGCAATAATAGTGACAAAAGGATGGGAGCTACACCAAATGGATCTGAACAATACCTTCTATTTGGTGATTTAGAGGAAGAAGTTTGCATGAGGTTGCGTTTCGAGACAAATAGAGATAACAAAACTTGTTAACTTTGAAGGTCGATGTATAAACTCTGTGAGACATCATGAAACTGTTTCTCTAAGTTAATAATAGTCCTAAAAAGGTACAAATATATTTAGCCCATTTTTAATTACTATCGCAAGGGTAAAATTTTCATTAGATTGTTAATATATATATGTGACATATTAGCGGGAAATGATTCGAAAACATGGTTAGATTTTAAAAGTCAACTAAATAAATGTTTCCATATCAAATACTTGGGGGCACTCAAATATCTCTTAAGCATCAAAGTAGCAAAATCATTACATAATTATTTTGGTGCTGAAGGAAATATGCTTTAAACATAATATTGGAGACTAAACTCCTTGGAGAGAAAACTGCTTACTTTTTGGTGGAACATAGATAGAAATTGGAACTGGCATAAGGTGAAGAGATAGATAATGCTTCAATTTGTTGGAGACTATTTGGGCAACTAATTTACATAGCAATTACTTGCCTTGAGATTTCCTATTTAATACATATGTTGTCGCAATTTCCATAAGTTCCTTAGAAGGAACATCTTAAGGCAACCATATGGGTGATATGCTACCTCAAGAGTAACCTCGGATAGGAGATCTTACTAGGTAAGGATAGTGACCGAAGGCTATATGCCTATTACGATTTTGATTAGACAAGTTGCTCAATCACACAATAATTAGTGACATGATATTTTGTTAAGATCGGGCAATCACCTATATCCTAGAAGACAAAGAAGCATAGCATGGTATCTTAATATTTAATAGAGGCAAAGTGTTGTGTGATGGCAGTAGCAACTAGCAAGCTAATTTAGTTGAAGTCCTTATTGACATTCATGATGGTGGTTAAGGACCAGTGAAGTTATATTGTGATAATTAGTTTGTTATCCACATAGTAGTGAAACATATGTTTCATGAATAAACTAAATATATTGAGATTGATCGTCACAAATCAATCTTCCCAATAAGGATAGAGAGGTTGACGTAAAGTTAAGGAAGTTGATCTAGTATGTTAAGGAGCAACTCTCAATTGGAAATATTGTCACGACCTATTTACGATCACGGTTTCAACTAGCAAACAGTTTCACAAAAGCTCTCACTTGGTACGTAGTAATTTCAATTTCTAATACAAGTTGAGCATGCACGATCTTTATGGGCCAACTTGAAGTTGAATATTAGAAAGTAAATATTTATTATATATTTAGCTAGAGAAAATTACGAGATAAATGTATATATGGTAGGTGACAACTGATGATTATGGAGAGACCATGAGGGTAGTCTAGTTAGAGATTTTATAGACAATCATTAAAATTGAAAAGACGAAGATTGACAAATGTTACAGCTTTTGTAATACCTATTAATTAAACAATGTCGTCTTGTTAAATTTAACAAAATGTCATCATTTTGATCAATAGATTCGTACCAATATAGATTGGATTAGTGTGAACTGTAAAGTTTGAAAAAAATTAATTTTGAGTTAGCTTCAACCTCAATCAACTCAAAGTATAGGGGTAACGCCAAGTACAGGGGAAATCTTTGAAGTGGGCATGTAACTCCAAAATCCAGCTCTGGCTCTGAGAAATAGCAATGCCTAGTCTACTGATATGGGGACGGACTTCTTGCGTCTCAAGTTAACCATCCTGTCATGATTCTCGGGGCTCACCAATTGGATTTTTTATTTAAATCCCCTCATTGACGTGACACGATTTGCCGTTTCTTTTGACGTCCAAAGCCTCTTCCCACAAGAGTTGGTCCACGCGTAAAATCTTCTTTTATTCGTGATTATTAGTCAAACAAATAGTGGAATACAAATAAAATTGTCATTTTTCGGAAACTTGAGTCCAAAATTCGGGACCTGATTGCAGGTTTTGTCTATAAGTTGCCTCTTTAACTCGCAGGGAAGAGCTAAGGACAAAGCTAATGACATCTAGCTTCCATAACGCCATTCAACTTGTGGGACTATGTTGGTGTGCTGTATTATCTATGGCTAAGGATAGACATTTGGCCTACTAAAAAGGTATTAAAAATATCTCTTTCTATTATATATCAAGGAAATGTTTTGTAAAATCGGTAAATTAATACTATAGTGATTGTATAAAATTTTTAATTAATCAATAATTTATTTAACAACTTAAATTGAGACTAAATTATACAACATTTATTAATTTATAGAAATTTTACTATATTATTAGCATATTTTATCTCTCCTAGTCATGAATAATGAAATCAAGTGACTGTTTGGCTGAGCTTTTGGAAGATTAATAAGTACTTTTCTCTACCATAAAAGTCCTTTAAAAAAAAGAGTATTTGACTGTAAAATAAAAAGGCACTTTTTGAATAGATATAGTTTTTTTGGCAGCCAAACACACAACTTTTTAAGAAGCTCAAATTTGGAGCTTCTCAAAAAAGCTTCTCAAATGGCTTTTTTATGTAGATCTTTTAGATCAATTAATGAGTCTATTTTTTAGTTCATTTTGCTCTTATGTTTTACACATAATTTTTATAATACCTACAAACTTATCTTCACGTTTATCTTACAAACTCATCTTTTCTAATCTCTTGCGTGGTTGTTTTCAATATTTATTTTGGGATTTATAAAATATTATTTACTTCTTTAATATGTTTTAATATTTATTTTTGATATTAGTTTTACTTATGTTATAATCTATATAAAAGATTTGGTTAGATATTCATTTATGTTTCATATAGTTTAAAATTATATAATAATTAATATATTGTGTTTTGCATATTGTTTAATATGCTTTAAATAATATTTATATGGATAAATAATTTTTATTACAAAATAAAAT
>JANKOD010000005.1:8277968-8291097 GCA_026284645.1 Erythroxylum acuminatum | reverse complement strand
ATTGTTTAATATACTTTAAATAATATTTATATGCATAAATAATTTTATTATAAAATAAAATATAGTTAAAATTAAAATTATTTTTATTTTTATGTTACTAAACAATCTACTGTATGAAGATAGTTCAAAAAAGCTTTTCTTTAAATGACAGTCAAATAATCAACTGACTTCTTAAAAAAGTTATTCTCAGAAAAGATTTACGAAAAAAAAAACTCTATTAATAAAAGTTCTATTGGTATAAGCCCAACCAAATCAACTAATGACAGTACGTGGCAATTATGAAAGCTTTATGTATAATGGACCTTTATTCTTTATGAATATGTTCGTTTATTGTTAAGTATATAATTGCCACCTCCATCATAATAAACAAGAATAAGACTGTTTTCGTTCCGATGCAAAGTTCCTGCGCAGAATATTATAGCACTAGCCAACCCTTTAATTTGGTAGTTCCCACTTATCTTAATTTAGTCCAATCCAATCCCATTCTTTACCCTAAATATTATTAACTTTGTAGGATAGACATCCAACCATCTTCCATGGTCCATAGCTACTATTCCGTTACTTGATAGATTTAGGTCGCAGAATTCCTTGTATTAGATTATAATAATGCACGCGAATAAATGTTACAACGAGTTTGCTTTTGAAGCTTCAATTATATGTATTCACAATCATTAACAGAAACATAAAGAGAGGGCAACAAGAGGAAAAGAAATCGACTATCATAGAAAAAAGATTTAACTTTGGTGGGGTTGTTGGATGGCAAATTGGCGCAGCCTCTCCATTTCCAATTCTATATACTAAGACGTGGGGTGGCTCCATGGCTAGTGCCCAGCTGGCTAATGGTTTGCGGCATCTTTTTATACTTAAATCATCATGTGTTACTAAAGCACTAAAACTTTTGAAGCTTTGAATATATTCTTTTTTTATATATATAATTGTTAGCCTTTATGTTGGTTAATTAATGTATATCTCTACGAATCAATCGTTAAACTAATACTGAAAGTAAAAATTCTACTAAATTAAGCAATGAGAGAAACTTCTCATTGTCAGAGAAGTTCTACCTTTACTCTAAACTAAACTTTATGTCTCTAATCAATGATTATGTTTTTAACTTAATTTTTCTTTCTAACTTTTTGTGTTTTGCTTTCCTTTGTTTGATGAACTCTGGAATTCTTTTTTTTTATCTTTTCTTTTTCTTAAATGATTTTCTGCTCAATTACTATTTTTTGTAATGAGTTATAGTTAACTTTCTTTTTTTCTTTCTAGCCTTCTTTAATTTTTTAGTATGAATTTTCAAAATTTTGAAGCTTTATCTCTTCCATTTCATTTTTGTTCCTGCTTTATTATCATGCAATGTCAAAATTTTGTCTTCCATTAATTTTTCAACTCTTTTTCATTCTACCCATAAAATCTGTCATAAGCTTCATTCTTTCTTTCTCTAACATCCCCTTGTTACCTTAACCACAATCTCCTCCTCCAATTATATACCGAACTTTGAAGCCCTTCCTATAAATCCGGCATATAAAGCTATCAAAAAATAATTATAGGAAGTTTTTGGTGTCAAGTAGTGGAAGACTCATTCTCTTTTGATATGATGAAACACTTACCTCTCATTAATCTTACAGTTAGTAAAATAGTAGCTCATTCCCTAGCAGCCCTTAAGGTTAGTTAGGGCTACGAGTACTATGGTTGGATTCTTTGTAGACAAAAGATTAGTATAAACTTTTGAGCTAAACAAAATTGGAAGGAGAAAGATCTTAAAGAAGTGCTAATAAATAAAAAAATATTTTCCTCTTCAAATTCTCTTCAGTAACTGGAATGAAGAAAATAATGGAGGAGGGGCCATAAAACATCAATAATAAGCCATATGAAGGCCTAGATTGAAAATGAAAAAGCTAAAGATCTATAATGTACTAATTTGGATTAATTTCCATATTATTCTTCTAGAATATTAGAGTATTGTAAGCTAAGCTTCATAGGTAAGCCACTATATATAGATGAAGTCATCGCCTCTATTAAAAAAAGGTTATATAAGGATTATGTTGAAGTTAAGATGGAGCAAGATTTGTTTGATCTAGTCTTAATCATGAAGCTTGATAAGGATGACAATATGGTGGAATCAGTTGTGGCAATTACTTACCAACATAAACCTACTCTAGCTTAGATAAGGAAAAGATGGCAACCAAATGAAAAATTGTTCAAGAAAGGATACTATAATGAACTTATGGGTTTAGAAGTGAATGATTTGGTTATTAGCTTTGATAAGGAGATGACTGTAGAAAAGTGTAAAATAATTGATCTACTAAAAAGAAATAATTCAAGAAAGGAGTTGATATCTATGGGAAGCTCATAGATACCATAAGCTTCAAATATTAAGCCTCTGAAGGGGATTCTATATTAATTCCAACATATTACTGAGATGTAGAAATTAATTTGGAAGTAGCCTTGGCTTATAATTTTGAGCAAAATATAACTAGCCAAATTAATAAAGTTACTAAGGTTTCTAATCTCTTGCCATATGATTCATCAACAACCTTTAATTCACCCCCTCCCAATGTCTTAATTCCTCAATGGTGATTAGTAAGAGTAATGTAAATCACAAGTCACAAGAAGACAGTTTCACCCTACAACTAAGGGAAAATATGGGAAAAAAGTAAAATCTATGGTTTCAACTAGCTCTCCCAGCTTCAATTAATGTCAATAATTTCTTGGAAAGTTAAAGGGCTTAATGTCCCAAAGAAAAACAAGTGATATATGACTATTTATTGAATTAAAAAATGCCATCATCGGGATGTTAGAGGTAAATTTAAATTTGAAACAAGTGGTCAATTTTTATGATTTTTAGGAAAGAAATGGTCCATTATATCTAATAATAAACATCGTTTTAATGGTCATATTATAGTTGCATACGATGAGGTGAAAATCACCCTTTTATGCTCATTAGATCATATGATGCACTTTTGCATATAGTGATTTCTCAATTCCTTGATGTTTTGCTTAAGCTTTAGGTATGTCGTAAATGTGGCATTTCCAAAAATCATTTTATGGAATTATTCGAGGAATATTGGGAGTTTTATAAACTCTCCTTGAATTATATTAAGAGATTTTCACAGTATCTTATATCAAGCTGAGCCGAAGTAATGTTTAAGCATGAGGGATAATAATGATACCTTCAAGATATATAAGTCAACTAGGAGTGTCTGATTTGAAGTATAGACACACTTACTTTACCTAGAGTGATAAGCAATGTGGAAGATGGCTGATTAAAACAAAAAGTTAAATATGGCCTTGGTAATCTTGCATAATTAACTTGCTTCCCTGATAGCAAAGAAATATTTTCAAATAACTTAACTTCAAATCACCGTCTTAATGAGGTACTTAATAACTCCAATCAACTTGCTAGAAGACCCCTTTTTAAGTTTAATAACTATCTTGTTAAAGTAGAAGGGTTTGAAAAGGCAACCAGTAAAGGATTAGATCAAGATTTTGTTTTGAGTCCTTAAAACGTATGAAGAAACTCAGGGCAATGGAAGAGGAGCTGAAGCTATTAAACTAATTTAATATTGATAATACTTTTGTTGAAATTTAGAATAATAGAGCTAAACTTCTTTAGGAGCATAATGAGTTATAACAACCCTATCGATCAAATGAAAATGGCCTAGGAAAAGTAAGTAACTCCTATGATCAAGCTCTGAAAGGTTATAACTTGATTCTAAAGCAAAGATCGAGAGGAAAATGGCCAAAAGAAGGAGATAGAAGCTCTAAATACTCCTATAGGAAATAATCTCCAAGAAAAACACAATTGTAATCATTTTATTGGCAATAACAAATAGCGGAACAATCTGGAAGTAATAAGATATCGCAAAAGAAATCCATCTTTACTTCCAAATAAACTTAGGCTCTCCCATTAACATTTGTTCCTCTATAAAAAAATATTGAAATCCAATGTTTTCAAAATTGAACCGAAAGTTTAACCTATAAGATATGAGATTTACGGTTTAACCGATATTAGATCGTTATAAAACTAGTTAAAAATTGAATAAAATTAAAATTTTTGAAAAATTATTAAAGAATATTATGTTTACCCATAAAAATTTTTAAAATTTAATTAAAAAAGGAGATTGTTAAATGAAAATTAATCGTTTACTTTGGTTTATAAAATCTTATTATTTTACGAAAACTAGCAGATTAATTAATAAACAGGTCAATTTTTAACAATAAAGATTATTAAATTGAATCAAATCGAAAAGTTATCCAGTTCAAGGTGTTTACTGTTAAACTAGTCGAACTGGTTCGGTTTTGAAACATTGTTGAGATCATTCATTTCTCATTTAGTAAAAAGGGAATAAGTTGAGTTCCTCACATTGCTATGCAACTTAGCTGACACTGAAAAGGGACTCCACTTCCGATCTCAAAATAAAGCATTAGGACCAAATAACTTTAATGCTTGTTTCTTTTAAAGAAACTTGGCATCTAGTCATCAAGTATTCAAGGAATATTAAAATTCTTTTTAAATAGAAAGATGCTCAAAGAGCTTAATAAAATATTTATTAGCTTAATACTTAAGTTTACTAACCCTACTTTATTAAGTGACTATAGGCTAATTTTATATTATGATACTCAAGATCATTTTAAAGCTCCTATCCTCCAAACTAAAAGTGGGTCTAAACTCTATTATTAATTCTTACCAAGCTGCATTCATACATGACAGAAAAATTAGAGTTAATATCCTCTTGACATAAGAGCTATTTTGGAACTATTATTTAAAAAACTACCTTAAAAAGCTTTAAAATGAAGATTAATTTCCACAAAGCTTTTGATTTAATTAATTGGAATTTCATACTTCAAGCATTAAAAGTATTTGAATTTTCCATGTAATTTATCAAGTATTCCATATCCACAAACTCATTTAGTGTACTTAGCAATAAAAGCCAAGCAAAATTGTCAAAAGAGCTAGATAAGGCAAGGTGATCCCTTGTTCCCTTATCTTTTCACCCTTTACTTTAAAGTATTAAAGGGCTAACATAGCATAATATTAAGCAAGAAAGGAAGTTTATCCATTATAACAAATGCAAGTCTTTGAAATTTTTTTATTGATTAGTTGTTGATAGCCTGTTGCTCCTCCATGGAGTTGAAGCAAACTCAATCAAGAATCTAATGACTACTCTAATGGTCGTTAGAAACTTATTAGGACTTTCAATCAATACAGATAAGAGCCACCTGGTACTATCAATTGGGGCTGCCCATCAAGTTAAATGATTGTTAGCCTATATTTCATAAAACTCAAAGGATAATTAGTCACTAGAATAATAGATTTTTATCCTTTATTGGTATATTAGAACTTATAGATTCCATCCTCTATAACATATATGTATTGGTGCTCTCATCTAATATTTTCAAAGTGTTTAATCAAGGTTATAGAGAGGTTAACAAAGAACTTCCTTCAGTCTAGTATAAGGATTCTAACTCTTTAGGAGCCAAAGTAAAGTGGATGAAGTCTTATTTTTAAATGGATGAGGACTCTAAATTTTACTAACTAAAATCATTAAAACAAATGATGATGGAAGGAGGATTTGGAGGATTTTCAAGGATAAAGAAACTCTTTAGATTAAATAGGTTCACTTATATATCCTAAAAGGGAACATTTTTGGAAAGTGAAAATCAATTCAAGTAAGATTGGGGATGGACACTCTTCTTCATTTTGGTATGACAATTAGCGTAAGTTAAGCCTCCTACATAAGCTACATGAGCGATATAACCTAAGTCACATATTATCAGGCTACGCCAAGGTTAAAGAGATCATCCTAAGGAATGACCTGGAAGGCTTCACCAGAACAATAGGAAATTTCCAAATCACATAACGAATTTAAGTAGAGGATACTTCATATAATGGTTGAGACATTCATTTAAAGAATTCACAAACAAATCTTACCAAGGTAACTTTAGAAATCCAAATTAGAATATAATGTTTATAAACTAGTTTGGTTTTAGCACACCCTTCCTAGAGAAATTTTTGTCTTGTAATTAGTAATTAAGGATATACTAAATACAATGGAAAGACTGAACGGAGATACAAAGGGCTTGAACCTCAATTGTAGATTTTCCAACCAACAAATAGAGAATTAGACCACCTTTTCTTTAGGTGCCATCAAATACTAAACATATTCAATGTGTAATTCTAGCTTAATGAATGAGGAATAATAATTATTAGGTATGTCAATATTAGTGCAAAGGTCCCGCAACTTAACCATGTTCAAGATTGCCAATTACATAATCTATACTTTTTTTTTGGGGTAAATCAGCAAAACTTTTATACAAATAAGAAAAAGTTATATACACAGTTAGTGATTTCCGAAAAAAAACTCTAGCCTACCCAAAGGGCTCACAAAGGATATAAACATAGGAACCGTGAACAAAGCATGGAGTAAAACACCACACCCTCAAAACCTACCTATCTGAGATGCCTAAGAAAATTAGATCCACTACCTAGTAACAGAAATTCACCAACAGACATGAAAACACCACCCAATGACCTGCAGAATGATCCCACCAAATACCAAAAACCATAAACAGCAGACCACATCGAGAAATAGAAAATAGTAAAAAGAGAAAAGTCCTTCTATCAGGACCACCGTAGGAATGGAACTCCTCCTAGTAACTTGCCTATCATCGGTGGGAGGTAAGAATAACCATCCCCCTCGTTATCCCTGAGATATTCCTGAACCTACATTTTTATCAATAAGAATAACAAGAAACTGAATACACACATAATTTATCTTTTCTCAGTGTTTAAGCGGAGGTGCTCCATAGCTTGTAAGATCACCCACTAGGTAAAACTCCCGATATTCGAGGCTTCATCGCGGAAGGTTCGAAGGTTTCGTTCATACCACAGATTATATACAACAACAAACAGAACAATGCAAAAGGATAATCTATACAATTTTGCAAAAAAGAAATGCATTAATTTTTAAAGACTCAAATTAAGTTGGACGTTCACTATCTATCATTCAACATCGTAAAATAGATAACAGAAATCACTATAACAAAGGTCTTTAATATCTCAGTTAGCTTGGAAATTAAAAATAGATGGTGTTTACCTCATTAGAAAGTAGATGTAGACTTAGTAGGGATGATACAACTCTAAATAACGCAAAAAATCCTCCTCTTTAATGAATTTAAGCTAAATTAGATCACTTTGTAGTTTTTTTTTTTTTGGTATTAGCAACTAGCAAGTTTATAAAGCTTTAAGATTAAGATCAAAGGAATTAAGCATAACCTGCTATTGCCAAATTTGATTCTTAGTCTTGTTTGTATTAAAGATTCAATTAACTTTGTATTGGCTTAAGCTTGAACCTTTGTAGTATTTATAAGTTCTTTTTAATTTAAAAAATTATATTAAATTAAAAATAAAATATTCATTTGGTATAATATTTTGATTCGTTTAATTCACTGTTAAAAGTATTATATTTCCAATATCCTATCATTTATTAATTTTAGACATATTAAGTCCTTAACTTTTTTCTAGATATGCATTCTATTTCTAATCTAAGTTTCAATTTCGAAACTTTAATAATTTAATGTCATTTTGTAAATATGGTTAATTTTAAGATTTAAACTTGGAATTATTTACTAATTTTACAATAAAAATTATGGGAATTAAAACACAGTATCATATTTCCATCTAATAAAATATTCTTCCAAAAGTTTTTTTTTTCCTTCAAATGTTTTTTTCAAAAGGATCTCACAGTAGGAGTCTCATACTATAAGGTGCAACAATAAAGGAGTAAACGATCTTTACTGAGTATTCTAAATAATAATAATAAAGGAATCAGAAACTCTAACTCTCCCTTTTTTTCTTGGTAGTTGACTAACAACAATATTGTATAAGGATTAGATTGAATAAATTTATATGTTTGATGGGACCTCTTTTAGTATTTTTCTTCAAAACTGATTGAAGACTTGACTCCTCACATCCTGACTCGAGATTTAAGTTATTTATGCCAGCATTATAAAAAACATCTCGCCTGTGTTTTTTTGTCTGGTTGCATCCATATACAAGGTAACGGGTTAATTTAGCATTGACATTAGTGTGGCAACAGGTTTTTGTAGCTATCCCAACCTATTCAAGAAAAACTCCGAACCTTATTGATAAGTCCACCGTCAGAATAATGCACACCAATAATTCTCTTTTATCCTGTTCCTGGAACTGTATGCTGCTTTCTCATCCATGATCATGCTTCATGCTCCCGATTCCAAAGATAAACCGTCAAAGTATATGATTATATACTTTAATATTTTTCTTTTAAAAAATTAATTTATTCAACATTCGTAATTTTTAATTGTTGTATATATCCAATTATTAATTCCATACTTAAGTTAAAAAATATTGGCTAGAATTTGTTTCGATTTGAATATTTGATGTTAATTTAGTGCGACTAAATAGAGTCACTGGCTAAGATATTTTTTATTAGAACAAATAAAATCAGGTTTAGTTGATTGGCTACAAATTGTCTAAGTTTACTAGAGGACAGAAGCTAATGTATGTTCAATGATCATGCTCTAGTGGTCCCTTCAATAATTCAAACAAGGTAACTTGACATGATTGCATTGTTTCCTTTATCAAAATTTAAATAATGATGACATTTTATTTTTAAAATAAAGAAAAATTAAAAATTTTAACACGTAAATAAAAATCATAATTTGGATGCTATATCGATAATGAGTTTCAAATTCTTTTTGATTTTCTTTATTGGTAAAATATATTATACAATAGGATTAGTCATCTTATTTTTCTACATCTTGCCTAGTTCATATACATTATAAATATTTAAATTTACATTTCCTAAATTTTAAAATAAAAACATGTTTAAAAAATAGCATACTTTTATATTATTTTATTTAAATTTTGATAAAATCTAAAATCTTTCACTATACCAAGAGAAGAAAGGAAACAAAAAGGCAAGCGTAATTAGGATATAGGCATGAGTCACTAAATGCTCTTTCAATTTACAAGTTAGCTTATTACCCTTCAAATTATTTGTTTAAACAGAACGTTCGTTTCTTGTATAATTATTAATGTCATGTTAATTTCCTTGATAATTATTGATTGATAACAAAAGTAAAGAGGATGTGGTCAAATACAAAATTCCAAGGATGTGATGTCCTCGAAGAGAGAATTGACGATGTCTGGCTTTAGCTTTATTGCCTAAATACTCAAAGTGATATGACCATAATATATACAAATCAGGCGTCTGTTGCTCACAGTCCGATTGAAAAGGAATCTCCGGATCATTATATGGTTAATGCGCCGCGCTTGTTAGGTTGCCTTCAAATCACCTCTACTCCTTGTTTCTAACAACATCCAATCCCTAATACAATGTTTGGATGCTGTCCTTGTTAGAAGATAAAACAAAAAAATTCTGTTCCTCTCTTATGTTACCAAACGCGTAATTTCTTTCCACGCAAACCTCTGCTTCACCTTCCATTGCCCTTCTCTTCCTACCAAGTGATTATAAATGATGATGGGTGATAAATCCTGGATGGCTGATAACCATGCATGATTTGATGATTATATTTCTGTTGCCACAGATCCGATGATATGTTGGACTTGGAATGGCCAAATTAAAAGAGAGGGAATTGTCCGTTGGCATTTGGTAAGGGCACAAAGGAGCCTAAACAAACTATCAAGTGGTTGAGTAGCTCCATTCTTGGAATAGTATTGGTTCAACTTTGTTAATTGAACACAATTGGAGTCTAAACCTCTTTTTAAAAAGGAAATCATCAGATTATTCGTTCAACATGTTTAACTCATGAGAGAAAGATAGTGGACGCCAGCTTTTTTATTCGTTAGGTATGTTTTGTATAGGATGTCCAACTAATTAATTAGGCTATGCAAAAAGGGCATGGGAGTAAATTACTAGAAAAAGGGAGAATTTTAATCCTCAAGAATGAGGAACAGACTCTTGTTCTTATTATTCTATTTCTACCTTATTTTATGAGCATTTATCTATCCATTTTTTTGGCCCTCAAGAATGACCTAAGTAGTTAGAGAAGAATCCTTAATAGTTTTCAAAGCCTCTCTTGTTACTTAAATTGATTATATCGCTTAATTTTAAGTCATTAATTTGTTGACAATGATTAAGGAGACTTTAATTTCACATAGCATATGGTAATTATGATTGAAGTGCAATCATTTTAATCATATCATACACAAGAAAGTTAGATTCAAATTAAGGTTAATATGAAACAGTTGCGTCTAGCAATAAAGCTTTTATAAGGAAAAACAACATAATATTACTATAAGATGATTGAATTAGATTAGATTAAATTTAATTAAAATATAATTTAAAAATTAAAAATTATGTAAGTTTAATTTCAAACTTAAATTCAATTCATTATAAAATTTAAAATTTAAACTCAACTCATAAATTTATTATCTTTTAAAAATTATATAAAATATAATGTCTTAACATATCAGATCACATTAAATTTGAATAATAATATTTAGTTATTTGTTAAATAAAAATAATGATTAATTCATTTTAAATAAAAGTATAGTTTCTTATCAAATTCTGACACTTCAATCTTAATCTGGTAAATGACTTCAAATGTGATGGCCTTTTAGGACTTTTACATAAAATTAAGAGGCAAGTGCCATTATTTCCTAGTAAAAATCCCAAGAAAGCCGGCTTGTGATTAAGAAAAGTGAATTAACCATACATGCATAAATCATTATTACAGCTGTTAGAACATATTGCTTTGTCAGTTAGCTCTAGTGAAACATCTGTGGGATGGGAAGGATTTAACTTTTTGGTTTAACACATTCTAATCACTACCATGAGTACAATATTTCCTTGGTTTATTTTAATTCACAAGCTTGATTTTCTGAACCACTGTGAATGACATGTGGTACTTTCATCTAAACTTTAAAAAATAGGATAAAAATGTATTCATTAAAAAGTAAAAAAAAAATAAGTCTTATAAATCATAATGAGGTAAAAATATTTAACAAATAATAATCATTTTATGCAAAAATAAGAAATAAAAACTATCAAAAGGATATATAATAAGCATCTAAAAATACAATTCAAACAAAAATAAGTTGACTTGGTGATGCTAAAATATAAAATAATCCTTAATTGGCTCTTAAGGGTTAATCTTGTTTTTTTTTAATCTAGTTTTGTTTATAGTTTTTTTTTTCCGAATTCTTTGATTAAGTTATGTAAAATAAAAAAGCCAAAAATCAACATATCCAGTGTACAAGACTCCCCACTTTATAGGAATCTATAGAAGGCCATAGTGTACACAATCTTCCTTTTGTATCTTTACAAAGAGGTTGTTTCCGTTACTTGAATCTATAATTTTGTGATTACAAAGGCTTAATCTCAAATTATGTAAAATAAGCAATACTTAATTACTTTCACCGTTAAAAAATAAACATGTTCTACATATTTTTTCACCGTTAGTGGGAGTCATTTGGACACTACCCTCAGATTCAGTTTTATTCACAGATGTGTGAGTTTTGTGGGTTAAGTAATGAAGTTAAAACTCTAGAAATCATCTAAAGAAGCTGAATTATATTCTTTTAAATGACAAGAAAGGAAGGCATCGATTGTGAAAACCAAGCTTACTATATATAAAGAAAAAGTGAGAAAGCATAAAGTCGAACAGATGTAAAATGTTCTAAAACATACTCATATAACAAATTTGAAGCATAGAAGTAAGTATGGAATGGCATGTTACGTAGGAAACCCAAGTGGTCCTGTGATGATTTTCCTTGTACAACCCCAAAGTGGAAAATAAAAGCAAACTGATGTTGTCCATTTGAAAATGACAGGAAGGAAAGAAAGAAAGAAAGAAGGAAAGAAAGGGATCTGGTGGTAGTAAATATCTAAATAATGATCAATTAAGATTTAAATTATTTTTATTTCTTTTAAAAAAAGAAAGAGATCACTGCTTTTCATATTTGTGAAGGATGACTAAGGCTTAAGAAAATGAGTAGGATTAGGATGTGCCAAATTCTAAGTGGGCAAATGGGAAGGGAATAAGATCTTCTGTCCAGTTTTATGGTGTCTTATTGTGTCCAATGAATCTCAACCATTCATTTATGCGGGTCCTGCGTGGGCTCCACATAAATAAACGTGGAGCTCGTATATATAAATAAATGACTGAGATTCACTAGACACAATAAGACACCATAAAAACTGAACAGAGGATCTGGACTCAATGGAAAAATAGAAGAATTGAGTGGTCCCAATTCGCTTCCTTTGTTCCTCCATACCCATTATATAGTGTTGTCATCCACATCTTTTCTATTTCTACAGTAATCATAAACCTAAGTGACCCTAACTTGCCTTGTAATTTAGGACACCAAAATAGTGTTCATATATTACATATTTATCTTTCTCAACATTTTACTATAAATAGGATTTATACTGAATATTGTTATTTATGTTCTATATTCATCTTCGTTAAAACATATGTCGGAGACAATTAGGTTTTACAATTTCTTTTACTAAAAATATGTGCTATTATCTTCTTCTTTTCTTAAATGATATAACCATGTACTAATTAATTAATGGCAACATGTTATCAAATTCAATTTAATTTGAAAAAAGTAAAATATGATGAGTATGTAGTATTAAAGTATGATGATAGCGATTGTATAGTAGAACCTAATGAATGATTCCTAAGGGGAAAGAAAAAGCAGAAAAAGCCAGAAAATAGGAAGACCAAACGCCAAAATCCAAACAAAAGCCTCACCAGCTTGCATAGCTGGCAACAGCTTTGTTCCTTGGCTCCTCCGGTTGTTGCTCACGCGTCCCCCATACCCTTCTCCACTTTCTTGCCATTTCCCTACTCTCTCACTATATATACACACACACACCCAAAACCATACCATCTCACACACAACATTCATTCAAGTTTTCCCTCTCTTTCTTCCCTTTAAAGTCCCAGAAAACATGAGTCTCTCTTGTAAAGAGCTATGCATGCTTTTGGTGGTGAGCTCCGTAGTGGTGTCTCTGGCCTCAGCTGGCGACTTTTACCAGGAATTCGACTTAACATGGGGTGGTCAACGTGCCAAAATTTTCAGTGGAGGCAAGCTTCTTTCACTGTCCCTTGACAGAGT
>JANKOD010000005.1:8241242-8257426 GCA_026284645.1 Erythroxylum acuminatum | reverse complement strand
GGTTGTTACTGCTTGTTAAGACCTCCAAGTCTCTGCCGGAGTAAGAGCTCTGGTTATCCAGGTAAGCATCGAGAATGGAGTCTACGTTGGGATGACCAAAGGAAAAAGCTTTTTCACCGGGAGAGAAAGCTATAATGGCCACCTCTGCACCACATAAGAGACTGAGCTCGCTTGCTTTCTTAACCAAACCGGCTCGGCGCTTTGAGAAGGTCACTTGCCGGGTGCTTTCCTTTTCTATTCGTTTAATCTCAATCTTTTGTCTGCCTTTGGTTTTCTTCTCCAGTTTCTGTCGTATAATCATGTTGTCCATGATCAACCAAAGAGAATACGAGAGTTCAGAACTATATAGATGGTGGTCTTGTATGCTTTGTGTCTATATATACATATATGTATGTACCTAGTTCCATCATTCACGATGGTGATGAGGGGAGCTAATGTCCAAAATAGGAGATTTCTTTGTCATTTAAGGCCATTTTCCCACTTATTTTTAAATCAATAAGTAGATATATAGAATCAAAATAATTATTAAGTCGCTAACGAGGGAGAAAATGTAGGATTAATAACCTATTCCGAGTTGACTTCAAATAAGGAGATGAATTTTTACTTGGCAGTCGAAATTGAATTGAGATTCTAGTGTATCACAAATTTGACTTATCCCAATTCATAAAGTAGCCATTTTTGATGTGGCATATATATTAGATATGAGCTACTAAAATTTCTTTATGGTTAAATTTTTATGTGTATTCAATTATATGTTTTTCATAATATTTTAAATTCAATTTAATCAGTCGATATTTAATTTTAAAGCACGCAACTATGTTTTAAATGGACTCTCGTACATGTCAATGCTAAAGCAAATGCTATTTTTTACAATTATTCCATTCCTTTATTCTCAAACCCTCAAACCAAACGCCCCCTTAATGTATGCTTAAATAATAAACAGCCCATAACTAATGGACTTAACTTAGATAAGCATTCAAGACTAATTAAACCGAATTAGTGTGCTTTAAAAAACTTTAGACTTGGATAACTCATCATGAGTAAATAAAGATCAAGGAGAAATCTTAGATGATATAACAAATCATACAATTAGTTAATATCATATAATCTAATAAAACTATAAGTGATCTGGTTAATTCAATTAAAATTAAGATAAACTAAAATTGCACATAAATAACTTATTTAAATCTTACCCCAAAACGAAAGGGAGGAGAATAGAAAACACTCCTATACTTTAAGAGTAATAATAAAAATTAATTTTCATCATACCTTGTGTATTTATTATTAATTACGATTATTTAATACTTTCTCCTTTGATTAAGAATACTGTAAAATCTTTGCAACGCTTTGAATGGTTAAGTTACAATACTCTCATAACGAGAAAATAAACATTATGAAAATCAACTAATACATTGCCTTTCAATTTAATTAAAAGTCGTATCCAATGTTGTATAATTCTCTGGTATGAAAAAGCATTTCAGTACTATAACTATTGGTTGAGCAAATATTAGTCTTCACATCACATCCCCGCAGTCCCTACTTCCATACAAATTTCCTCCTTTCTTGCCACAAGCGTCACTCAAGAAAACGAAGGCGCAAGTAGTGACTGGTAAGAGAAGCAACTTACCACAAAATTCACCTCCCTAATACAACAATAATTGAAACATGGTAATGAAAAAGCATGTAAATAAAGAAGAAGGAGAACACGTGTCTCCTATTTCTATTCTTGCACCACCATGAAGAGAAGGAAAGAGATAAGCATTCAAGAGATGCACTTGATGTGAATGGGAACTTTAAGAAAAGAATTGTTTCTGTTCGCCTACTTTCTGGGCTTAAGAGCACCAATCCCAGTATGAAAGCAAGTATTTAGAGCTTCAGCTACATAAATAAATCTGAGACATACGAATACAAAAGCATAAAAAGATAAACGTCTGACAATCATCTGTCAAAACATGTTGAGTATTGCCCCCAGTATAAGATTCCTCTTTCTAACTCAAAGCTCCCCACTACTTTCTTTCCGTACACCACCACTCTGACCTCTGAGCTCGATATTATTTATTCTCTCCCCCGGACCCGGACCTGGACCTGGACCCCGACCCCCAAAGAATGATATCCTATCCTTATTTTTCATAAAACATGGGGTCCAACTCGGTCTTTCGCAATAAAATGGAAAGAAAGGGCAGCAGCCACCGAATGGAATGGAACAGGATAATATTAGAGATACAAAACTCACACTCGAGGGAATTTTTCCACTCTAAGAACTACCTACACAAGTCTCTCATCAAGACTGCACAGCTAGCCTCTGAAGATGCTCAAAGAAGACTTGAAGGTTCACATCATCTGTAAATATCACATCTGAACCAGCGGCCATCTCATGGGCATTATTGTATGTAGCTGAAGGGTTCAACTTTGCCAATAAGAACCTAGCCTGCTCGGTATGACATAAAACAACAAAACCGGATCATTGTAGTAACGGAAACCTAAGGAACAAAAAGAGAAGTTTCTAGTGCAATGATGCAACAGCCATAACAAGCAGCAAAATGCGGGACTAGCAATTCCAATCATTGAAAAAATAAAAGTTAGTCACGAAATTTAGCATGCCGTAAACCACAGAAGAAGGGATCATTTTGGAAAAGAACTTTTCTAGCCTTCACAAGACTTTGTTTCTCATGGCATCCTAAATTTTACTTGAGCAGAATGATTGCGTACGATACTTTCCTTACAACCAAAATATTTTAACATAAGGTGCATTAGGAACAGATTGGGTCTGAACAAGGAACAGTTAACTCTAATAACGTAGCTTTACAAGTAGCTGGATTAAAATCAATTTTAACTGACCTGGGATCCATGCTGATCACAGACTACCAACCTAGGAACAGGAAAACGCTCCCTGATGATCATAGCAGCGTCATCTTGTGGTGCTTGCAATAGCTGAGCAAATGCCTGAAATGAAAAGAAAATGGAGTCAAAGATAAAAAGTACAAAAGAAAATAAATTTCAACACCAAATGATACCAATCATAGAATCTGAATTAAAGAAAAAGGATAAAATCACTTCGTCACACAGATGACAAACCGTGGAATCCGTTCCCCAGGGCTATGTGAAGTGGTTAATTTATAGGGTTAAAGACTTGGACTTCCCCCGAGCTTTGGTGTTTCCAGAATGCACTCTTGTATTTCAAAATTAGAAACTTAAAAAGAACCTTATGCTAAACTGTTATATAGATAACTTTTGTGCAACTGACCATAATTATATAGTACAACAATCAATTACAGGACTATTTGCTAAAACAACTTGACAAATACTTAATAAAAGGTCCTTTTTAGCATTTCCAATACTATAGGGTGTTTTTCTAGTAATTTTAAAACATGAGTGCATTTTGGAAAAGTGCAAACCACAAACGTCCAAGTTTTTAACCCTAATTTATAATAGTGGAATGTTTCACAAATGTTAAAGAAAAATAGTGCATATTAAAGATGACATACAATATTAATGGGACTAACAGGATAAGGGGAAAAAAAATCAAGAGTTACTAATCAAAACTGTTTTGTTAATTTTTGACCTCAAAATCAACATAAAACAATAGGAGCACTAAGAAGTGACTAGCCTGAATACCATTTGGGTCTGAATTTACCAAAATCCTGCTTTTCATCAAAGAAACAGTAAAGAGATCTATACATACTTGATGTTCAGGCTGATTCTGGTAACCCATGTTACGCCACTGTGCTACTGTCATTCCATGGAACACCACAACACTGAAATATGAGTCTAGTAAGAGAATGCGATCAGCTGCAATTGAAGCCACATCCAATAAAGCGGGTTGGGGCAGTGAATTAAATGAATATGAAATTAGTGAAGGTTGAATCATGACTGCAGCATTTGTAACATTTTCACGGTTTAACAACATGCGGAAATAAGCTGTCTCATCAGGGCTGTTGTTAAAAACCTGTCAAAATCAAAATACCAAATAGATTTTCATTTACCACAAGCATGCAACATAAAGAAGAAATCATAGGAGAGAGTACTATAGGAAATTAGTACCTGTACAAACTGGGATCGTCTTAGATTAAACATAAACTGAGGAAACAAGGAAAAACTAGGATTTAATGTAAAGGATGATGGATCATCCTTTCGGTATTCACCAAATTTGGAACAGAGGCGAATCAGGTTCCTGTCTAACCACCGGGTGGCATCAAATCCTTCCTATTGGACAAATTGCAGGAGAGACAGAGAGATTCAAGTGATGAACTTCAATTCAATCAATTAATGCCATGAAATCTTCATAATTGCTTGACTGCAGTAAAGCCAAACAAGATTTGTCTATCTATGAATTGTACGGTCAAAATACAGTAACTTTTGGAATTATTCTATAATCACAAGCACATGTGACTTTATATCATCTGTCCGGACATGAGCAGATTAACTAAATGAAAGACTAACAATGCAACTTCAAGATCATTGACGTGAACATACCAAAAATTAAATTATAATTTCTAGCATACGTACCATCCAATGCAAGGGATGCATGCATCAAATGCTGAAAATCCATACAGAACTAAGAATCCAAAAATAAAAGTTGAAGTGCACCTCTATCTCCATTTTCAGGGATGCTAATCTTGCCATTACCACAGCAGCAGTCTCCTGGTCAAATCCTATTACTAATTCCTAAAAAAATCAATATCCTCCATGTCAGGTAATTACTCACTTGATAGGAATTCCACAAAGAACAAATAAGAAAATTGGCAAACGGCACTTATTTCATATACTTCATTAACTCCATTCTTTATCAGCATGCATCTCAGCCATAATTGTGGCACTTTTTAAAATAGCCTATTTTTAGTTATTTAACTTAGTTGCACCTTACTAGGATCCAGTAACTTACATGAGACAAACCACGCTCACCAAATCAATGGCTTGATTTTGTTAAGTTGTTATAAATAAGAAATTTCTGATAGACTGAAAAGGTAACATCACTCAGAAAACATAATTTAAATTATACAAATTGAAATCTCAGTTTTTGGGTGAGTAGGTGGTTGGGCTGAGGGGTTGCATCTTTAAATATTGATGCATTAGAAGCCCCATATTATTTTGTCTATGACAATTATGGAGAACTGGCTGGCATCATACCAGAAATATAAGTAAGTACACCAACCTCTGAGCTAACGGCACTATCTATCCATCTTCTTGAAATGGTTGTGACCCGAAGTAATGTATGGCCTTCAGGGTTTTGATAACTACAATATAAAAATAAAATGTCATGACTATCAGTAGAACATGTATTATGTCAAAAACAGACGCAGAAGTACTTCTTACAATATTACAAGAAAGAACATATATATCATAAAGGCATTGCTATCATCTGCCATACCTCGTAAGGAACTGTATATATAACTGTGGATTTACAGTTCCAGGTGTATTGGACCTTTCACTTGAAGATAGATCAAAGAAAACTGTTAAACAAGTACTCTTGTCAAGACCACACATCTTCCAAGCTGTAGTATTCCCCTCTCCGACAACTGTATCTGAAGTATTAGGCCCTTTCTGCATCGTTTTCCAGTAAGAACAGAAATAAGTTCATTAAAATCTTCAATGCAAGCGCACAAAGAATAACAAGACCAGAAGCATTACGTAAACACCATAAGATATCCTATATCAATAATGTTCAAATACAATAAAGTTTATAAAAAGAATAATGGGGAAACTTAACCTTCTCCAATGATGAGCAAGGGCCAATAACTCCCTGAATTTTGATATCCTTGGAGCAGTTAATCTCAAGTGCTCCACTGCAAACAAATAATAGAAGACAAATTAATCACCAAAAGAACTAAAATGAGTGAGAGTATCAAGGTTCACACAAATAGGTCATCTCAAAACTGCCAATTTGAGTGAAACATAATGAAAATTAAATTCAGACTAACAATTAGTCAAAAGAATCAATGAAAAAACACTAACTGATTCATTAACTTTTTCTACAGCTGAAAGATTCAATGCTAAGCGTAGCAACTTTCAAAGCAGAAGTAAACAATAGGCAAAATAAAACTGCAGCAAAAGAACCATTATGATCATTAATAAGATAGCTACTAAAATTGGAGTCACATTATATGCATTGCAGCACATTAAGGTTACTGTTCATTAGTAAGATTGCACACTAGTGAAAACAAAGGCATGCAAGCATAATTGAAATCAAAATACAGTAAATCCATCAATTTAGCTTGTATTGTATTATTCCAACTTTGAAAAAGCTACAAGTCAGCATCATCAAGAAACACTGGTGACCAAATGAGAATCAAATTCACTACTTACTTGAAACAGAGCCCAAGAGCCTGTTCATCTTCAAATATACGCTTGAAAGAATCCTTAAATACAGAATGCCCAAAACTTTCCGACAGAACAACAAGCCCACCAGTTCTTTCAACTGCAACCTTCATTTCAGCTACACCAACCTAGTGCACACAAGATCAGTCAAAAATACAACCTAGTTTATGGTAAAACAAATCCTCTATAGACGGAGAAAAATGAAAAGTCTGTTTCCATGTTTCATTTTCTCCTTTCATGGAAGATGTGGGAAATTTTTCTGATGGCAAAACACTGACAAACCAACAACCACAACCTCCCATCCATAGTCACTCTGGTCAGTACAAAGAATCACAGATATTAATGACAGAAAAAGCCCCTGACCTAAAAAAATATGGAAGTTGTAAGCACAATGATCCAGCCTGAGAAATGAACCTAATAAAATAAAAGCTCGATTGAATTTCACCCACAGCTTTTAAAACTAACTGATGCGGGTCTCTTCTAAAGATTGACAGAAATAGAAAAAAGGATCATCAACTTTGTTCATATATTCTAAAATGAGGCTGACTTTGGGTTTAGTTACTCTGCAAGCATAGCTTCATAACCATATAGTCCTCTGACAGGTCAACTTTACCTCCCAATAGTTGCAATCAGTCTGAATTTTATGCTAGGAAGATTTGTTACGATGTAAAGTTACTATATCAAACAAATATTTTATTAGATTATTCGCTTCTCCTACAAACAGGCCCAACAAATGAACAAGTAAAACACTGGCATAGTACAAAAAGCTTAGTAAGAACCTGATCAAGTGCAGATGCAAAAAGGTCCAGAACATGACCCTGGTTGACAAGCTGCTTAGCAAGGCTATCATAAAACTTGACAGCTTTCTTGAAATATGGCGCAGCATCCTTATCAAGATCTTTGTGTGAGCGCACTGGATCAGACAAATCCTTTGACACAATCTGCAAAAGTTTAAAAACCATAACCACCTTCATGCTCCTCATGAATATACACAAAAGTCGAAACAAAACAAGCACCAAAATGAAAATGAATTCGACCCAATGTCTGAAATATAATAGAGCACGTTATAACATCTTCAAAAACATAATTCAACGCGTATACCGTGCCAGGCCCTTCAGTGCATGGACCACCAACTAAAGCTATAATTCTAGCCCCCGTTCCAGGCATGCAAGCCCCAAGCAATCCTGCCGCCACACTCAATGCTACACCTGTGCACCTCAAAGCCCGAGTGCCCGGCAGCACCGGCCATTGATCCGTTTGCAACTCATCCAAAAGCTACAAATACATTTTTTTTTTAAAGCTCAATTTGACAAACAACAATACAAATCCAATCAATAACAACCCAAAACAAAAATAAATAAATAAAAAGAAAACGCACCGAATTGAGCGTATACTCGCACTCAGACGCAGGCAACAAGAACCGGGTCACGCCCGAATCCGGATACCCGTTTTGTACCCCTTTCTGCTGCTGATAGCCGGCGGGTAGCCTCCGACCCGGAATGGCCAGACCCAATTGCTCCATGATCTGATCCTTCGAAACCTCCTTGCTGCCTCTAAACACATAAACCTTCGACATCTCGGAAAACCCCAATTCATGAACATGCGCTTGTGTTCCGAACGTAATGAACCCAACGAGCGCATTATCAGGCAACAACCCGATAGCGCGCTTCAACGCTGACCTAACGAACCCGAATTCCTCCTCGATCATGCATGTGTCAAGCACGAAGACGAAAACGGGGGACGACGCCGTCGTGGATTGGGGATTGAGATTGGGGTTAGGAGGGAGCGTGTACTGGACGGTTGTGTATTGCGGGTAGAGCTCGGCAGGAAGGTTGGTCTCGGAGATCATGGAGTAATGAGGAGGGAAGTGGTTGCGTTGGAAGCAGAAGGGGCAGATCCAGATCTTAGCGGAGAAGTCGACGCGCGCGAAGGAGTTGAGAGCGGCGGAGCAGGTCTTGCAGCGGAGAGGCACGTAGGGGAGCGTGGGGATGTCGGGGTGGTGGCGGATTGGGGAGATGCAGGCGGCGAGTGGGATCACGCACTTGCTGGCTTCGACTTTGGTGCGTGGCCATGTGTTCCACGTCATCCGTACTCCGTCCATCCCTTCAGGGTCGGTGCTGGCCATCTCCGACATGGTTTCAGCTTGGTTGTGTGTGTTTTTTTTTCTTTTTCAGGTATAATTAAAAATCGGAAATTGAGAGAAATAGGCTTTTTGATTTTGTTTTTGTGTTTTTTCGGGCGACCCCTGGAGAAAGGCAATGGATTTGGGTTGGGGTCACCACTCACCAGAGAGAGTGTTTTGAAAGAGGAAAGAAATTATTAGCTTTTTATATTACATGTCTCCTTTTTTAGGGGTTTCCAATTCCATCCAGTCCATTTCCTCTCTTTTTGTTATTTTTTCAACTGTTACAAATACTATTTTTGCTCATAAATTTAATTATTAAAATTGTTTATCAATTCAAAGGTAAAAGATTTAATCCGAACTCAAAAACATTAACATCAACGGACCGCTTTCTACGGCAGTTAAAAAAAAACAAGTCGATAAATAAACTCAAATATTAATTAAATTTTTATTTTTTTTATGGTCTCCACTCTCCACATTCCTGATCATAAATTTTAACTTAAGGTTCTATACAATCTGTTTAAACATTTAGAACCAATCTAACACGTGTAAGAAAATGTTATGAACTCAACTGCAACAATTGGGCTCGTGAACGAGAATGCGAGCAATGACTCTCAAGGCCTGCGTAGGAGTACACGTGCAAAGCAGCTGCCTGGAAAATATGATGATTTCAAGATGCAGGGGGTGGTTGCCATGTGGACCAATACATGAGCAGGAATAATCAGCACACACAAATGATGCTCCTCTATTTAGTCCTTTTTGGTCGACAGAAGAAGATATGAAAATTTCCAGAATTGGCTAAGTCCTCTCCTTTCCCCTCATCTGGGTACCCCTGTACCAGATTTTCTTTTCTTTCTCAACCCCTCTGTTTATCAATTCCCCTGTAATAGCACTATCATACTGTTGCTGTCGCTGAGAATTTATCAAGGAAATCTTACTCCTTATTGTTGTTCGGTACATTATCAGTTGCAATCTTTACAGAAAAGAACTCGTGTTCAGGGGTTGCGGCAGGCACGTTTGAGATGGGACGGACCTCATGTGTGGCTTAACTGGCTCAGGAGAAGCTCCCAACACAACATTCCTCGTGTAATTTAGCTCCCAACATTCCTGCTACTTGTTAAATTGTAACACAATGCCAGAGATTATTCAACTTTCTCGATTGGGCGAGTCTTTCCTACATGAATTCGGTTAATGGCTAATGGGTTGCAAGTTCCAATTATGTCAAGTTGTTAGCTTCTCTGAGTAGCAATACGATCGTCTTTTTCTCAATTTTTTTTTTTCCTGGAGAAAGTGATAGGCAGGCCTCAGGTACTTGGAGTTCCTTCGTGAGAACATTGTCTAATTAAGTCCTGCATCCACGAAAATGGGATTGGAATTTTGAAATAGAGATCAATTCCAAAGCAACTATGTCCATCAGTGTAGCAATCAATTGTTTGTTTAGTCATCTCGCGCATTCCAAAGCAACTAATCCAATTGGTGGTGTATGATTCTGAAATGTTGCATCTGCATCAGGAAAAAACTGCAGAATAAGCACTACATCAGAACATTCAACGTAGGACTCATTTGTTTAGGGCACTTACCACATCAGGATAGCTAAGCATAGTGCAAGTTTCAGTACCCCAAGGAAGCATTCATTTGGACCATGTTGTGGAAGATAAGAGATTTGCAGTAAGAAAGTTGGCATGTCGATCAGATCTAAGACCGTGACTCCATTTTTTGTTTCAGAAAACCAAGATAAATATTAAAAGCAATCCATATATGGAAGAATGTCAAGTCGTAGATCTGATTCTTGAGAGTTTGTGCTTTTCTTGATAAACAAATGAGTATATGCTCAAAGTTCAATCCATGAGGTAACCACGTGACATAAGGCAACTTTCTACAACATACAAATCATAAAGCAGACAAACATGTCAACCTGATTATGGGGTCTCTATGCAAATGTTCTCATAAATCTCAATTTAACTACGTGTCATTGTCATTGATTACCTTAGTATTAATTACAGCTAATGTGCACTCATCGCATTAGCGATCAAGATTAATATTTGGCAGTATCTGGAAAAGAGAATCAAAATCTAACTTTTGATGAGAAGCAATTAGGTATCGCCTTTATGAATAAAAAATGCTCTAATATCATAAATTCATCCACCATCAAATAAACTCAATTACAGCCGATTATAACCAACTTAGATTTGTAAAAAGATAGAGGGAAAAAAAAAACAGAGGACATTACCTTCAGGAACCATCAGGTTGGATATTGCCACTTGGATTGCCCATTTGAGTCGCTTGACCTCCTCTTCTTCTACATTCATGGCTTCCTTTTCTTTTTTTCTTCTTTAGAAATATTTTCTTATCCGATACTTACAAACTCTTTGTTATAACTTTATTTTAAAAACTTATTTCAATGAAAATTTATACACTTCCCCGAAAGATGTTGATAAGAGAAAAAGAACCAATAATAATGACATTTATTCCTGCCCTGGTCCAACCAGACCCATGGGTTGGGTGGCCCGTGGCCCATCAGCCTTGCTCAACCTGATATCATTTTTAAAAAAAAATTGACAAAACGATGTTATTTTGTACTTTTCTGTTGAGTCAAGTCGTAACAGTCCCGACTCGTAGCTCGATCAACCCGAACCAAAGTCAGGACGGGCCGGGATAACTCATATCGAGATCATGTTTGTGAGATTTTGCCTTTTGGAGATCTCTCACGATAAGCATCTCAACTCTTAAAATGGAAACAACGAAATATATATATAAACATGATTTTTCTATTTTAAAAATTTGTTGCGAAAACTAGAAAAAAAATTGTATTTATGTTTATGTGTTATAGTTTTCTTTCTTTAAAAAAAATAAACTAATATTATTAAAATCTAAAAATATTTTGCCTCGAGTTGAATCCTTTCATTCATTAAGTAAGAGCTTGATAAAAAGTAGTTGAAATCTTTCTCTTCCAAGTACTTTTGTGAACTGATCTTTTGTGCACATTTTCTTAGGGCAATTTTTTTTATTGTATTCTCTCACTTACAATATAACAATTCATTTCTATAAACTTTGTTCTTTCATGAAATACTGATTTGCTACAATGTATAATATTGCCTAATTATTGCAAAGTAATTTCGTTGGTCCTTTTAAATTGACGAGACATAGAACAATCACCCCAATCTACAACGCAGTAAGTTGTGAGTTTTAACTCATCGAGTGCTGTGAATAACAAATTGACTCAATATATTTACTACACATGAAACTCAATATGTTTACTACATATGAAATATCCGGCCTAGTAATGGTCAAGTATGATAGTTTTCCTACTAGCCTTATACATTGACTTGTATCTATCTTGCATTATTCATTGTTAATCTTCAATTATGTTTATGCTCCTTAGGAAATTGATAAGATGTTATATTGGTATATTATTTGATATTATATTCTTTGTTTTGGATTTATTTTGGTGTTTAAAAAAGAAAATTAATGATTGTCTTTTTTTAGGAGACAAAAATTAGAAATTGCATCAAATTAGGACACTATTGGTGATAATCATGAATTTTTGATAAAGTTAAAAGATGACTACAATGGATAAGGGAAGATACAGCCTAATACCAGATTTACTTGAAGAGTTGGAGTTTTAAGTTAGAGACTTCCTTTTATCCATATCACGAAGGGATTCGGATTTACTTTAAATAAGCATCTTTGCAAGATGGGATAAGATTACCTACCTCTCAAAGAATCAATCGTTCTCTTCTTTATTTCTCATTTTAATTTTTCTTCTATTTTTGATATTGGAGCAAAAGTCATATGTGGTTAAACTGAATTCTTTTGATTCAAGAGGATTCGACATTTTAGTTGTAATTTTGTGAGGTTTTATTCTAAATTTTTATTCATATTTTAATTCAAGTATTTCTTGTTTTGAGTTATTATTTTTGATAAATGATTAATATTGATTAATCTATCAATTTAATTTAATGTTGATTATTCTATCTCTATTCATGAATTCAATGATTCGTAATTGTCATGAAGGATTGGTACAAGTAGTAAATAGGTTATTTATGAAATTTTATATTTAACTTATGATAAATAAGAAAACTAAGTTAAATAGCTATCTCGATTATTTAATTTAGGGCTTAATATTTTTCACTAAGCTTATTGCTAACATTTATTTAATATGAAATGTTATCACACTCAATCAATAGTAGTAAGTTTTGGTTTGGATGTTAGTTTAAACTAATTAATTTAGGAAATTTTGAGACTTATTATAACTATCCTAATATGTTTCAGTGTAACTGCTTTAGTTATGACATTTATTCTTTTTAGACCAATTATTAATGTTACAATTAAATGAGATCTTTCCCTTGAATCGGAGTTTAGTATTATTAAATTTCTCACTTTATATTCAGTTAATTTGATTTGATATCTTGTTAATTTTAGTTAATCAATTAATTAATAAAAACCTAATTTATTTTATTATTCAAAATTAAGAAGATAGTATTTAGTTCTCTTGGGATTCGACCTAGTTCCACTACTACTACAAAAAGTTTAGAGATTCGACAACCCGATCAAAATTTGGCGTCTTTACCAGAGAACTACTTTAGTTTCCTAGTTTCTTTGTGTTATTGTATAGTTACTACAAACCTCTTGTCTTGTATGACTTATGATTCTTAAACAGGTAAATTATAATATAATCCATAAGTTAAGAAGATAGTGCGTCATTTGATAAAAGAAGCTAAGCAAAGAAGTGGTCGTTCACCTTCAAAAGTAAAAGATGAAATAGATCTAACAATAGGTGAAGACTCTTTTTTCAAGAAGTGGAAGAAAAGATGGCAAATCTTAACCCTAAAATGTTAAGGGAGTTAGCCGCATCGAATTTGAATCAACAATCTTTATGCGTACAATTTCTAGATGTTGAGGTAGATTTCAAATTGAAAACTGGTTTTATTAATTTATTTCTTATTTTTCGTAGTCTTGCAAGTAAAGATCCACATAAACACCTGAATGATTTCATGTTGTTTGCTGTGGAATAAAGCCACAAGGGGTTACAAAAGAACAAATTAATCTCAAGGCCTTTCCATTATTATTAAAAGATAAGTCGAAAGATTGGTTATATTATCTCCCCCTGGCTCAGTGACAACATGAAATGAAAGTTTCTGGAGAAATTCTTTCCTGCATCATAAGTAGTGAATATAAGAAAGGAGATATGTGAGATAAGACAAATTACTGGATAAACATTATATGATATTGGGAAAGGTTTAAGGAGTTGTATTTCAGCTGTCCACCTCATCAGATTCCTGACAACTCTTGATTCAGTATTTTTATGGAGGACTATTGCCAATGGATTGGAATATGGTCAATGCAGTTGGTGGAGGAGCTTTGGTAAATGAAACACCTAATGTGGTCAGACAATTGATATCAATTATGGCCAAAAATTCTCAACAATTTGGGACAAGGATGGATGGAGCTGTTAAGCATGTGAATAAGGTAAGTAACATGCACCTTGAGGATAAATTTTAGATTTGACTGCTCTAGTTCATTAAATGGCTATAGGTTAATCGTAATCGACAAGAGTGTGCAGAATATGATCATTCTCTGGACATCCTATGAATATGTGCCCTACACTGCAACAAGAGTCCCTGCAAGAAGCTAATACGATAGGGGGATTTCCTAGCCAACCTCAACGAAAATATGACTCTTATTCTAATCACTATAATCCAGGAAGGAGAGGTCATCCAAACTTGAGCTATGGAAATTAAGGAGGCCAACAACGATATCATCCTCACAATTTTAAACAACCTTAAGCCCCTACATATGCTTAACCTCATCCTTCAAATTTAGGTATGCCTTTAGATGAAATTGTTAAGGCACTTGCTACTAATACTCAACAATTTCAACAGGAAACAAAGGTAAGCCTCAAAACTTGGGAAATCAAATCACTAAATTAGCTACATCTATAAGTAAATTGAAAGCACAAACATTAGGAAAATCACCTTCCCAAACTGTAGTGAATCCTAAGGAGAATGTTAGTGTAATGATTTTGAGAAGTGGTAAGAAAATTCAATCTATAACTTCTTTACCAATGGAGGTAAAAAAGTACGATGATAGAGAAAAGAAGGAAGAACTTTCAACTTAAGAATCGATAGAGGCAAAAAATGATTTATCTTCATCAATATCAATTAATGCATGTGTATCACCTTTTCCCAGTAGGTTGGCTAAACCAAAAGAAGATGAACATAAAAGAGGGATCCTAAAAATCTTCAAAAGGGTGGAAATCAACATACTGCTTCTAAAAGCCATCAAGCAAGTTTCGAAATATGCAAAATTCTTGAAAGAGTTGTGCATAAATAAAAGGAAGTTGAAGGATAAGGAGAGAAATTACCTACAATTACCTACAATCATTTCAAAAAGATTGACTAAAGGGCAAGAGGAGAAATTAGTAACACTATTTAAAGAATACAAAACTTCAATTGGTTGGATTTTAACTGACATAAAAGGCATTAGCCTAGTGATTTGCATGTATAAAATTCTTTTAGACGAGAATGCTAAACCAAAACGATAACCCAAAAGAAGACTCAACCCAACAATGAAAGATGTGATAATAAAAGATATTTTAAAACTTTTGGATGCAAGTATAATTTATCTAATCTTGAACAGTGAATGGGTAAGTCCAGTGCATGTTGTGCCCAAGAAAACTAGTATGATAGTGATACGAAACCAGAATGATGAGTTGGTACCAATGAGGGTACATAATGGGTGGCGAATGTGCATAGATTTTATAAAGCTTAACTTAGCTACTAGAAATGACCATTTTCCATTAACTTTTGTGATCAAATATTAGAAAGATTCATTAGTAAATCGTGTCTTTTCTTTTTAAATGGTTTTTACACGTTATTATCAAATAGTAATTGCTCAAGAGGATCAAGAAAACACCACATTTACATATCCTTTTGGAACATATGCTTTTAAGTGAATGTCAGGATTGAGAAACAAAGTTATATTATCTTATATGCTTCTAGAATATTGAATACTACACAGTGCAATATTCTACAACTAAGAAAGAACTTTTAGCCATTGTTTTTGCTTTAGATAAATCGAGACTAATATGATGGGTTCTGATTCTTAAAGGTTTTAATTTGATAATAAAGTATTGAAAAGACACAAAAACTTTAGTAACAGATCATTTGAGTAGGATGGTAAGAGATGAAGATATTTTACCTATTTCTGAAACTTTTCTTAATGAACAATTGTTATAAATGAAAGGTATGGTTCCATGGTACACTAACCTTATTAATTATTTAGTTACTAGAACTTTATTTTATTACATTAGTAAGTTTGGCAAGGACGTGCTACAATAAGGCACTAGAAAAAGGAGCTCTTCTTTTGTAGGCTTCTTTTTGGAAAAGAGGTTAGCATTCCTACTAGTTCAGAGATGGGCCAATACAAATTAGAAAAGCAGGGGGTTGGAGAATATACTGGTGAATGAGTACAAGCTATTCATCTTTAAATTTAACACAGAAGATGCTCAATGTTGGGCCATGACATGTGATAGCTCACCCAATCCTTATCAAGAAATGGCAGTTAGGAGTCATTTTATATATAAGTAAGTTGGAATTTATACCTCTTTGGATTAATATACACAGGGTGCCTTTGGAATACTGGTTTGCTGAAGGTTTAAGCTATATGGCTAACAAAATAGGAAAACCACTAGGATTAGATGAAAACACAACTTTAATGAAAAGGATTGGTTTTTCAAAGGTCTGTA
>JANKOD010000005.1:8200214-8226833 GCA_026284645.1 Erythroxylum acuminatum | reverse complement strand
GCCCATTATTTTTCCCCCTCAGGTGAAGACCAGGAAGTCCGGTAGTCCTTGCATGGCGTTTGGATCATTCGAGAGAGAGTAGCAGTGCATTTTGGACATAGATAGATTTTTGTGGATAGCTTTAGATAGCATATTGAGCATGAGCATCAATTGTATTTTGAACTTTTGTAAAAATTGATGAATTGACGATATGTATTCTAAAGCTATGCATGAATATCAAATTGGTGTTGGAATGGAGATGAAAATATCTCTTTTATGAAATGTGAATTCCCTTTGAAATGCCTTTATTGAATGTGTAAATTGCTTGGAATTACCCTTTGCATGTATTGTTTTGGGTTGAGGAGTTGCAAAGTGATTGTTGTGATTTGAGTAGAATGAGGTTTTGGATGTTGAATCGCCAAGTGGAGAAGTTTAGAAATGTTGTGAGTTTGTGGGGTGTAGATTGAATGATTTTAGAAGTGTATGTGAAGTTTGGTTGATTTGTGGTTTGAGAGGAGTTTGATGGGAGCTTGGACTCATTGTCCAGCTTGTGTCCGTTAGACGGACATCAGTGTCCGTTTAACGGACACATTCGGGTGAGTTAAGGAGTGCCTGTTTTAGGCGTGTCCGTCGAACGGACATCAGTGTCCGTTTAACGGACACATTCGGGTAAGATTTGGTTAAGTGTCCAGAATCTGTCCGTTTAACGGACAGTCGTGTCCGTTTAACGGACATGTTGTGAAGTCGTGTCCGTCGAACGGACATCAGTGTCCGTTTAACGGACACATTCGGGTCAATTTGGCATTTCGTCCAGTGTTTGTCCGTTAAGCGGACATCAGTGTCCGTTTAACGGACACATTCGGGTGAGCTTGAGGTTTTGTCCAGAATCTGTCCGTTTAACGGACAGTTGTGTCCGTTTAACGGACAGTCTCGGGAAAGTTAGAGATTTTGTCCAGAGCGTGTCCGTTTAACGGACGTGTGTGTCCGTTTAGCGGACACTCTCGGATTTTTGGGCATTTAGCCCATTCGATGTCCGTTTAACGGACATCGGTGTCCGTTTAACGGACATCCCTTAAATTATTATTTTGTTGTTTTAAATAATTATTTTTTTCATTGTTTAATTGATTTGGGTTTGTTGAGGTAACCTTAGGAGGTTTCCGCTAGCGTCTTCGTCTTTCGTTTCGGATCGTTGGGTCTCGGGAACGGGGCCCAACATTTTGGTTTAAGGTTCTTCATTTCTAATGGGTTAATTGATTTGAACCAAGGCCAATTTCATAACATATTCATTAATTTTCCTCGCTCATCATTCATCATCTTTGATTGTTCGTCCGTCTAGGTAAGTAGTCTAATTTTTGTTTAATTTTTAACTTTTTCTTGAATAAAGAAGAATTTGTATAAATGGAAAGAGAGCTTGGGTTTTGTACGTGAACTTGTAGTGAATGATTGAGAAGTATTAATGTTAGAAAGTAATGTATAATTATGGATGATTTGAGGCATAATAAACTCTTAGGATGGTATATAGGTTGGAAACCTATGATTTAAAAATAATTTATCTTTAAGTTTTATCTAATATGTAATTATTATCTGTGATAAAAATATAACTATATTAGTATTAACAACTAAACAGATTTTTGTTTTTATTTAAAAAAATATAAACAAAAAATAAAAATAAAAGCTGAAACTTATATTTAAAAAAAGGAAGTACAACCAAGCAGCACCTAAAGAAACTGTTCTTGACGAAGAGTGATTGGTCGTGCATGTCTTTGGAGGTGGAAGAACTCGACGACTTAATTTTCTTTAGCAATACTAACACAATAACGGGTCATGTTTGATTCTTTTATCAACTTCAAGATATTTTTCTCTATCATTAATTTGTTTTTTTTTCATAATTTTAATATAGTGAGGGGGACTTTTAGTTTGGTCTGAAAAGTACACACACATACACACACACACATATATATATATATATAATTTTAAGCCTCACTAAACTATGTGGGATGTACATCTGACAAAGGTAGCCGAAACAAATATCATCTTGTTATAAAAGATAGAATTAATATGGTGTGCCACTAATTGTTAATGCACCACTTAATTGTTAGTATACCAAATGCACCACTTAATTGTTAGTGCACCAAATGCACCACTTAATAGTTAGCGTGCTACTTCTATTATTATGATAGTATTTTATTAGAAATTTTGTACTATAAATAGAAGGGTTAACTTGATGTAAGATATACCAATATATAAGAAGAATTCTCCTCTCCCAAATATTCTTAAGTTTTAGTTTCGGTTTTATAACACATCTAACTATTTTTATTTTTTGACATGAAAATGACTTGTTAAGGTTTAATTTAATTTTTTAATAAATCAATTTTTGGTACAGTGAGATAAGTCTCCTTTCCAAACACCAACTAAATTCCATTTATTGTCTTCTTATCCTCCCCCAATCGGCGTCTTGAGAGTAGAAAACGTTGAGAAATGGAAGAGGCTAAAACCACAATATGCAACCGCTTGCTAGCTGTGAAACGCAACTCCGGCAAGACTTACTCTCAGATAGCGGAAGAGACTGGTCTCACCAACGTCTACGTGGCCCAACTTCTCAGAAGACAGGCTCAGCTCAAGCTTGAGACTGCTCCCAAGCTACGTGCAGCCTTGCCGGAGTTGTCTGAGGAGCTCGTTTATCATATGATGAGACCATTAATGAGGTCATATGATCCCAACTTGATCCAAGAACCCACTGTTTACAGGTGGGCCTTCTTCACTCTTGGCCATTTATTCACAAAATGAGTTTGTGCTACACATGTTTGACAGTGGTAGTGATTGTTAATGTTGTTACTCACTTGATTGTTAAATCTTTTAAGGTTAAATGAAGCTGTTATGCATTTTGGTGAAAGCATCAAGGAGATTATCAATGAGGAGTTTGGTGATGGCATGTGCGTATGTTTCCCCTTTTTTTAGTTTTATAATTTTCTCTTTTTCTAATGTTAAGGGTGTTGTGAATCTTGCCTATTATTTGATTCTCTAACTCATAAACAGATTGATTGTTTGGCAGCTTGCATGTTTAGTATTTGATCTTCATTCAGATTTGTCTTTATCACTGTGGGTGGCTTAACGTGAAGGAGTGTGTAGTCGTGTCACTGTGCTTCAACTCTTGATTGTACAACTTCTACAATAATATCACTTGCAACTTAACTTTTATAGAGCTGCAGTTAAAATTTAAAGTTGGTTTAGATGGTCGTTTATGTGCTGTCTTTTGATTTGGCTGATTTATAGTAAAAGGGGTATCATTGTGATTAAGTTGTTTTGAACTTTGGTATTTTATTGCGATTTAATATTGTAACTGAGTTTCCATTCCACCGGGAAAACTTCCAAATCTTTTGCTAACCAATTTAAATTCACTACCAGAAAAATTATGCATTATGTCTCACTTCTTTTGCATTAAAGCAGCTCTTGAATTTCCTTTCGAACAACTAGCTATTCTACACTAACTAGAGAATGCCATTCTATTAATCCAATTTGTTTGGTTTATTTTGGATTGTTACACTAAGCTTAACAAATGGAGATCATAATTGTTTTGCTCCCTTGATGTCAAAACACTTTCTTCTCACCTTCTGCAACCTTTTTTATTTTATGTGATTAATGAGAATCCAAACTACACATGCTCTAACTTGTTGATTTTTCAATTTTTTATATGCTATATCATTGTTTTAGAATTTCTCATTCTCTCACTTTATATTCATATAATTTTAGTTATTTTTGGGGCACATATATGGCTAGGATCTCTTATCATATGAAGTGTTTTCAAATAGAGAAAACTAGCTGAAGGTTAACTTACTTTTATGCATGCACTTTTCACAGCATGTCAGCCATAGACTTCTACTGCTCTGTTGATAAAGTGAAAGGTGTGGATGGGAAAGATCGTGTTGTTGTGACATTCGATGGCAAGTACTTGCCTTATTCAGAGCAGGTCAGTTTTGTTTGTTGCTGTGTAATTAAGCATGAATTTAGGCTTTTGGGGAAAATTAAACGCAAGATATTACTAATTTCAAGAAGAAGATACAAGAGAGTTTCAGCCTGAGTTATGGTATATAATTAAAGTAAAGCAAACTAAGGTGAATCCACTAATCACTTGAACAAATTCATACAGTTGAGACTAAAAACCATTGCAGTATAATGACCGAAAGACTGATATCTGATCTTGTTGTTTTTGTATTGAGCGAGTGCAAATAGCTTGGATTGTTTCCTTTAGAGTATAAGTGACTTGCCTCCTAAGTACTAAATCAAATTCCATTGTGTGCTATGAGCTGATTGATTTTCATATCGTTTACCCTTAATAGGATTGCCTCTTGGATCCAAGCCTAGGCTCTTTGACAAAATAATTGCCCAACCTGTTTGATTTCTCTAAATATTCTATGGTTTCTCTCATTCCATATGGCATGTACCACACAGCTGAAGACCATTTTGAAAATAATAAGATCATCTTTCTTCAAGCTCTGTATCCTACAGTACAATCAGCTATTCCACACTAGGAGTCTTTGTCACAATGTAGATTAAAGAGGCCTAGTATCTTGTCCCATAAGGTTGTAGAGAATGAATATTTAAAGAATAAATGATATAAGGATTCTCCATCTCTGTTGCCTAGGGAGCATAAGGTATTTAGGATGTTAACTGCTCTTACAAATTAGATTAGATGAGACAAGATTGGTATATCTGAAAGATTGATTATAGCTTTGATAATAGGATATTATTCTGTTTTAGTTGTTCATTAGCTAGTATAAATATATATCAATATTCTGTAGAATATATGGATATAGATGAAGAAGATTATTAGTAAAGGGCTTGAATTAGAAGGTCTTCACATTCTAGATAATTTGTTGCCAAAAGTCATTGTTTGTTAAATTATTTTAACTCCCTTTGAAGGTCTCTATTGAAAAAGTTATGTCCTCAGTTTTATAATGGATCTTGCTTAGATTCTAAGTCTTATTAGTTTGCCAACATTATCTTTTGTCTTCACTCCTACAAATTACTAAATCTGCTAGTTTTTCTTTTGAGTGAGTTCATTTCGATGTTTGGGATTGATGTCCTATTGTGTCCAAAATTTAGTTTCAATATTCGTCATCCATAGAAACTTCCACACATATCCTTACATATCCAATTCTATTTAAGGTACTATTAGCTCATTCAAGTAGATCGGTCTAACCAGGGAGCTAGCTAAGTGACTTAATCCATCTACAGATTGATATTCGAAGAGAATATTATGAAAGTTCACCTAAAGAGATGTTTTACATCCTAGCTTTAGCCATTTCTAAGCCTAACCTCCATTTTTGAAGTATTAGAGGTTTACTATTGTGAAATTCAGAGAATAGTTAACTGAGGGCTTGATACTAACTCAATACTGCTGTAGCCTTTCTATAGAACTAATTACACAGGGAAAAGATCTTAGGAATAAGGAGGAAATCACACAATAAAGAGAATAAAGAGGAGATCATACTCTCTAATATAGATAGTTCCTAACAATCCTCCAACCCCCCATAACGCATCTTTTGACTTGACATATGGTGCCTTAATCAATCCTTCTTGAAGCTTTTCATGAACAAAGTGACAGTCCACCTCAATATGTTTGGTTCTCTTATGAAAGATTGGATTCGGGGCAATATTAGTGGCTGCTTGATTGTCACACATCAACTTTATTGGAGTGGAGTGCTTAAAACCAAGTTCCCCAAGCAGGTGCTTCAACCAAATCAACTCAAATTTAGTATACACCATGGCCCTGTACTCAGACTCAGTACTATAACGTGCAACAATTGATTGCTTTTTACTTTTCCATGACACCATGTTTCCACCCAAAAATAGACAGTAGCTTGAAGTAGACCGTCGGTTATAAGAGCCTGCCCAGCCTGCATCTATATACCCTTAAATCTGAATGTATCCATGATTTTGGTAAAGAAGACCTTGCCTTGGAGAGCCTTTCAAATATCTCAAAATTCTAATGATTGCATCCTAATGACTAGTTCACAGGGATCCCATAAACTGACTCACTACACTTGTAACAAATGAGATATCTGGAGGAGTAATAGTCAAATAATTCAGTTTACCAACAAGTCTTCGATACTTAGATCTTCCAACTGCTCTCCCTTATTAGCATTAAGTGTTTCATTTGGTTCCATAGGACTGTCAACTGGCTTTGTTCCCAATAGACCTGATTCCTCTAGAAGATCAAGGACGTACTTTCTTTGAGATAGACAAATAATAGACAAATCCCCATCTTTGACCTTACTATCTCGATATCCAAAAAATATGTTAGTAAACCAAGATCAATTGTTTGAAATTTAATCTGTAGGAATGAATTTAAAGACTGGATTCCTACTTTATCATCTCCACCAATAACAATATCAACAACATAAACAATCAAAAGAATTTTACCAGCTTCGGAGTGACGATAAAACACAGAGTGATCCACACCACATTTATGTAGACCAAACTCCATAATCACTATACTAAAGCGCCCGTGGGTGATTGTTTTAGACCATACAAAGATTTATTAAGGCAACACACTGGATTAGTCTCCCCTTGAGTAAAAAACCTTGGTGGTTGCTCCATAAAAATGGTCTCCTGAAGGTCACCATGAAGGAAATCATTTTTTACATTGAGCTGATGAAGATGCCAATCATGGGTGGCTCCAATGCAATGAAAACACGAACGGATGTCAATTTGACTATAGGAGAAAAGGTTTCAATATAATCCTTACCATACATCTGTGTATAATCCTTAGCTACCAAGCGAGCTTTTAAACCATTAATCGTGCCAACAGAATTGACCTTAACATTGGGCACCCAATGACCACCCTGTTAGGAAACCTCTATAGAGATTGTGTGTATTGATAGTTTATCGGTACAGAAAGACAGAAAATGCTGGAGCAGGCTCCCCCTCCTGGTAGTCCAGGCCAATTTCCTAACAATACCGACAGGTAATCATTCCCCACTCATTCCCCTGCTAATATTCCCCCTCTACATTCTCTCACCATAACTACCTCACTCCCTCCTAACAACCTTGCCTACATGGCATCAACTTTCTCACTCCCCTATCCCCACTTGTTTCTACGGGTATACACTTTAATGGGCTTAAGCAGAATGGGCTGAGGAGAGGGTGGAGTGTTAACAATTCCCTCCTCCTCAATAAGTCCCTTGTCCTCAAGGGAAAAGGAAGGAAACTGTCCCTTGATGAAATCCGCATCCTCCCATGTAGCTTCCTCTGTCGGCTTAGACTTCCAGCGGATCAGCCCCTACCTGGCGCGCCACCGACAGGAGGCGGGTTCTGCTCGTCGGGTCGTGGGTCCTGACTCGGTTCCGAATCTCCTCACGAAGCCCACCCATAAAACAATTCATAAACCATTCTTCGGGCAGATGGGTGATTCTTGAAGCTACCTTCTCAAAATCTTTGATATAGCAATCCACCGATCCTCGTTGAACCAACGACTTCATCAATTCTATCGGGTGCCCATCGTCCTTCTCCCCATAACGATCGAACAATGAGCGTTTAAACCTTTCCCAAGTCATACACGGGTCTAGCTCCCGTAAGTTCATGAACTAGTAGAGCGTCGACCCCTCCATGCAGATTTGAACCATGGGTATACGTAGTTCATGGGGAATGTCATGAATAAGGAAATACGATTCTGCTCTAGTAACCTAGGCGAAAGGATCGCTCCTGTGAAAAGCAGGGAGGTCGACCCTACGTGCGACATGCCGATACTCCTCCCATGCACGTTCAGTAGCCACCGAAGAGGGGTGGTCACTTGGTCGCCGTGGACCTGCTTCCATCTGTCCACTTGGTGGCCTTCCATTTCCGGTGGTAACCGACGAGAAGTGAGCTAGTTTGTCGGCACTCGCTGAGGATGACGTATTATGGGTAAACTCCGATAGATTCTCCTCTTCCCCCACCTTCTGTTTTTGCGCCTCTTGCCCTTAATGATAAGAATCCCTCCTTTATCTCCGTCTGCAGCAGACCTTGTGATTTAGCCAACGTTTCTACACTGGCCATCAGAGTACTCATCTGCGTTCGAAGGTCCTTCAATGTAACATCGTGCGATTTTACCATTGCCTCCTGAGCCGACAGTGACGACTCCTGTTTCCTAAAAGATGCTTCTACAGCAGCCACCCTAGCCTCCATCCTAGTTTGCATACGAGCTCTCCACAAACTCTCAATGAAAGTACCAATTTGTTAGGAAACCTCTATAGAGATTGTGTGTATTGATAGTATATCCTCCAAATACTAAAATCTGGATCTGTTTTATCTGTTTGTTTTTTTGCTTGACTTCTTAAAACTATTGTTACCCAAGGACATTTCATCCAGCAACATTCAACACTTGCTTTGGATATGTTCCTTAAGTATTATAACTTCCATACCTTATACAAGATGTGACATATGTGGTTGCTTGCATATGATTCTGTTTTCATTCGACAGGGGTCATATTTGTGCATGATCTATCACATAGAAGGAGGAAACAAGCCTGCAAAAATGGGCATCAGAGATTGCAGTGATTGGGACATTGTCAGCTCCTCTAAATTTTGGAGGTGCTGGCGGTATTTTTGTCCCTTTTCTTGTTATTGGTAACAAGGCTGACATGATTGCAAAGAAGGGCGCAAGAGGAAGTAGTGGAAATCTTGTGGATGTTGCTCGTCAGTGAGTTAAGAAGCAAGGTTTGCTCCAATTTAGTCAGGAGCTGCCACTGACAGAGAGTTTCTCTTGTGGTGGAGGCCTTGTTGCAATAAGCCTCTCAAATTGTCATTGACAATAGGATAGTGCAGTTTACTCTTTTGAAATAAAATCATCTGAGTTTTGAATATTCTTTTATAATAGGAGCTAGTACTTTTTTTTAAAATCCAAAATCACCATTTGGCAAAAGTACTTAAAACTTACAGCACCTTGTGACTTTAAGGAATTCATAATATTTAATCTGAAACATATTAAATTCTGAAATTTATTTGGTTTGGAAATAGTCATAAAAATAAGGTTATATGTTAGTGAAAAAGACAATAATTACATTAATTTGACCTCTTTATACATTAGACATACTTTTGTGAACCAGGCAGTCTATTAAAGACAGGCTGCCAAAGATGCTAGATATGATAAGGAGGGTGTAATAAAACGTAAGGTCAGGTTTCTCATTCAATACATTGCTCTATGTTTTATAGTGGCTTTATTGCTATTCTTGCAAGCTGCAAATTCTCTAGCTTTCTTTTCACCACATTTTTTCAGTTGATACCTAGAAGATATTTTTCGGTTGACTCTCCTGCAGCAACTATATGGCTATCCAGTTCTCCAGTTCAGAGATCAAGCCATTCATTTGATGAGAATATAATTGAGGAGGATCATCTTTACAGGAATACATGGTATTTCATACTGACAAGTCATCCTTAGTTTGCTCAGCTTATTTTTGGCGTGTTAGGAAGATTGGTTCTGGTTTTGGTAATCTCTGGTGTTGTTGAGATGTTTTCGATTTACTCCATGGAGTACTGCTATTTGATACTTAAGGACCTTTCTGGCTTGGGGTTTAAGTTTGATGCTATGACTTCAATTTGACAATGATATATTCTGCTCGGGTCCTCATTCAATTTACTGCTCACTGCACATTTAATGTTTCATTTTAGAAAATATTATGACAAAACTTTGCTGGTGGACTGCAGTTTACCTAGTGATGTTTACAAGTACAACAAACTTTCTCGTCTGCCTGCTCAACGCAATCTTACCTTACCTCCCACGCTTTACCCTCAGCCGCCAGTTGCTGTAACTGAGAGTTAAAGCTTCCCAAGATTTTCACTGGCTGGTTTGTAGGAAATAAGCACTAGTACTGTCAGATTAAAAGGCTTAGAATAAAACATCTGGTGAGCTTCTTATGTCGTGCTTCGCTGCTAGAATTAATGAGCCTTTCCTTGCATGATTGGATTTTCTCACGTTGTACATGAATTGGACCAATTGTCTTCTTCTGGCGCATAAACTGAGCTATCAGTCATTGTTTGTACATGTTGCTATATTTTTGCAAGGAGCTTTCTGAGTTGTAGTTTGGCTGCACTCTCCAGAACAGTTATTGGTACCTCCTTAGAAACTGGAATCCTATTCTTTCTGGCTTCCATGTCAGTATTCTTCTCTTTAAAGTTTGGATTTGTTGCTGACATTTGAAGCACCAAAAAGCAGGCAAGAAAAAAAATGAGAAAGCACATTGCGACGGAGGAGCCTTACTCGCACACGTAAATTTTCCTTTGTGTGGTCAAAATTGGACTCGAATTTCCTCACGATCCACTCGAGAAATTGGTGCCGTTTGCACATAAAACAGTAACAAGGAAAATTACAAGCACAGAAAAGGACAAGGGTTTGTTTACATACACGTGTAGAAGTCACAGCCGCAGACATTCACCAATACAAAAACTTTAGAAGGCCATTATTTGTACACCTTTGAGTTAAATTTATTTCGATAGTGGGTATTCCAATTTTTCCGGATAATTAAAGAGGTTATGATGAATTGGTAATGGATTATATGTTTGCTTTTCATTTACAAGTTGTTTCCGTGATGAATTGCTTCATAATCATTTTTTTTTTAGTCTTAGATCAGGCTATCCACCGGCGGATCCAGTGACTAGTCTTCTTGCTGGTTTGTAGGCACCTCACAGAGTGGAACAGCTGGCCCAAGGATTTAAGCCTGCTCTATACCCAAAGATAAGAATCGAACCCTTGACCTTTTATGCCAACTAATATTCCACACGTATCGAACTCCTTTTTTGATGTATCTATTCTAGTCCTTGGGATTTCAATCAACCAAATTTATATTTATCATCCTATGATTGACCTGACCATTGTTTATATTTTCATCTAAAAATTGACCTTAGTGTTTAACGGATGAACCACACAATGTGTCGCTCAAGGAAGACCAAAGTCACTACTATACCAAACAAAAATATTTTGGTCTTTCAATTGCGTGTCCCGCGTAAATTGCCCGCAAAAGGAAAGGGAAGGACCATAATATCGAGCGCGAAAAAGGCTTCACTCAGCTACGGCCGATATCATAAGGACATCAGAGAAACCGACAGTGTCTTCTCGCCCAAGTCAAAACAAAAGTCAAAATTTGTTATGTTGGCCACTCCACCAGAGGGTTCTGATGATAGTACTTTCCACAGAAATAAAAATTATATAAAAATATATATAGAAAACGTGTCCGGGGGAGTGGTTAAATCGTAAATATAAAGGGAAAGTACAATACTAAAATAAAGTGAAAGTCAAAATACTAAAATAAAAAGAGAGAACACAGAATTTTCTCGACGAGGACGGGGAATTTCCCTCTAAATGTTCCTTTCTTCGTCAGATCGCACACTTCCGCTCGAGTTTTCTCGCGATCCAAACACTTTCTGAAGAAATAATGTTGTCGCTGCCGAGCAACGATCCCCGCCTGCAGCGTCGCCAATTTCAGTACCAACCGCCGTACAATAGCGACAATCGAGCCGATGAAGCGACGTCGTCTTCTTCTGTGACGTCTTTGTTGCTAGGTTTGCATGCCGATTTGGCTTCTGCTGGTAGTGTCTCTTCTTCATCTTCCACTAATTACAAGCTTCCTCACCGTTTGGACTCTCGTGAAGGTTCTATTTTCGTTCTCCATGTATCAAACTTAGGTTTTTATTTTCAATGTGTATGATTTAGGGTTTTGATTGAACGTGGCTTTTACGATGATATGTGGCTTGAATTTCTTGCGGAGTCTTTTGATTTTACATATTAGCGTATGCCACTGTATTGGTACTAATCGATCGTTAATATGTTGTAGTTGATGAAGATACGCTTATGGGCCTTGCTCATCAGAAATACAAAGCTGGAAATTATAAGCAGGCATTAGACCATACTACTGCTGTTTATGAGAGAAATCCGAGGCGTACTGATAATCTGCTTCTAATGGGTGCTATATATTATCAGGTAGTTCGAATATATGTATTAGTAGTGTAGATCTTCTGGAGTCTTTACCTTCCTACTAGTTAGTTTTGCTTCATTCAGTCCACCTTATAGTGAATGAATGCTTTGTTTTAGCTTCACAATTATGACATGTGCATTTCAAAGAACGAAGAAGCTCTTCGCATCGATCCACACTTTGCTGAATGCTATGGGAACCTGGCAAATGCTTGGAAGGTAAGCTCTAATGCTTTCTGTAGATTCAAATTTTAGTTTGCTTCCTCATGGCGTAAAATTCATTAAAATGGGTCATCTTTCTTATAATACTGCAGGAGAAAGGCAATATTGATGCTGCAATTCGTTATTATCTGATTGCTATAGAGGTTAGTATGAAGCTATAAACCTGGTCATTTCTCTTGTACATACAATTGAATTTTCTTTGGAGCGATTTTCTTCCTTTTCCCTCCTTATTTTACATGTAAAAATCTTGTTTGATCTGAATTCGCTGAAAACTAAAGAGAGTTGACGTAGGATGGGTAGGTTTAGTGGTCAGTGCTAAATGGAAATTGGAATTAGGGTTGGACTTCCTGTGGTTTTTCAAAATCAGGGTTATGCAATTCTGAAGTTTCTAAAATCTTGTTTGATCTGAATTCGCTGAAAATTAAAGAGAGTTGATGTATGATGGGTAGGTTTTGTGGTCAGTGCTAACTGGAAATTGGAATTAGGGTTGGACTTCCTGTGGTTTTTGAAAATCACGGTTATGCAATTCTGAAGTTTCTTTTGTTAATTTTAACAAGTTGAGGCAGAATTCAAAAGTAGGACAAAAGAGCTAATGGTCTCACACAATTGGATCCTACAAATTACTTCTAGGGTTTTAGGAATCATTCGTAGGTTTAAGAATTGCTCGTCGGATAATGAAAGCTTCACACTATCAAACCTGGAAGACTGAATTCTGCTAAAATAATGTTGCTTCAATAGTGGTCGTCTATTCTCCATCAGTTGAAACCATTGAAACATTAATACCTCTTTACAGCTGTCAGTCTTTGCAGTTTCAGCTCCTAGTTGATACCTTTGGCACCATAAGAACGTTTCTTTTGTCTTTTCTGGTTTCTTTCACTAATCAAGCTAGTTATTTGTACTACATCTTTTGTATTTCCTGGCCTCTTTCTCATGAATTATTTACCCTCGAGCTGTTTTGTTTATACAGCTTCGTCCTAATTTTGCTGATGCATGGTCGAACTTGGCAAGTGCATATATGAGGAAGGGGCGCCTTAATGAGGCATCACAGTGTTGTCGACAGGCACTTGCACTGAATCCTCGATTGGTATGTGCTTGTATCTCATTTCTTTGTTTACAATTATAGACATTCACTGTATCCTCAATCGCTAGATTCTTGTATCCTATTTCTTTGCTTACAACAATGAACATTGACCAGACTATGTACATGCCTACTGAATCTGTTCACTGGTGCAGGTTGATGCTCACAGTAACCTGGGGAATTTGATGAAAATGCAAGGTTTGGTACAGGAGGTAGAGTATTGAATTTCTTGCATATTTTGTTTTTCATATCTTAGTAACTGTTGTTTGGTGGTTTAAATTGGTGGAGGATTTTAGATAAGTTGCACTGGACAATTTCCAGGAAAATTGTTGACTCTTAAATCATTACGTTGATAGTTGATATAGCTATGAGAGTTATGAGGAACTGACCATAAAGTATTCAAGTTCCTCGATTCAGATCAATGCGTAATCCTACCTATGACACGAAGGTCATGGGAAAAGGCTTCACAAGTACCAAAATGCTTGTTAACTTTCTTTGGATCCTTTTGTGGTTTGATCCATTTACCTTATTGAGTAATTTTTCATGTTGTCAAGTTTTCTGTGGTATTGGAATCTATTTGATTGCCCATTTTATGGTCTTGTGGCCTATATACTACCAGTCAGATGATTTTGTTATTATGGTTTCCAGGCATACAATTGCTATCTTGAGGCTCTCCAAATACAGCCAAACTTTGCAATTGCATGGTCAAATCTTGCTGGACTTTTTATGGAGGCTGGTGATCTTAATAGGGCCCTTCAATATTATAAGGTAGATGATTCATGTCCCTTTCAGTTTTTTTGGATGCCTTTTATGGATACTTTTGGGTGCATCTTTTGTTAATGATTCAATGCATGTATACCATAAGTAGTAGATATTATTCAAGCACACAGTCAGTAACTATAGATACAGAGTTGGGCTGTATTGAACTTTGACTATGGATTTGTATTGAGATTTCATTTTGAAGTTTCCTCTGTTACCTCATTTGCCTCTCATTCTGATTAGATGTTTAATCTTCAGGAAGCTATAAAGCTTAAACCAATGTTCTTTGATGCCTACTTAAACCTCGGAAATGTTTACAAGGTAAGCTGTAGTGCCCTGTGCTAGTATGGTCGGCTAGCTGCAAATGCCAGGTTGGGTTGCAAAAACAAGATCTTTCTTTTACCTTTTCCAGGCTGTGGGAATGCCTCAAGAGGCGATTGTGTGCTACCAGCATGCTCTTCAGGCGCGACCAGACAGTGCTATGGCTTACGGTAAGTTCTGTTACAAGCAATGGTTCCAAGATTGCTTTTGAATTTTTAATGTCAACTCTTCTGAACTTGCACTTTTAACTGAGATGTCTTAGATTGGAATGATAATTCTAGAACAGTTTCTGACCTCTTTGGTTCAATTCATTCGTGATAGATGGTTTTTCCTTGGGGGAAAAAAAACTAATAAATGACGTAGCTTGAGTAAAAGATAATTGTATTAAAATGGTGCAGCCAAATGCATTCCTTTGAAGGCAAACTTAATTTTGGTCCTAACATCTACCATTTTTGCAAGAATTTGTTGCTAACTAACCTTAGTTTTCATAAGCTTAGGTTTATAGGTTGAAGAAGTCCATTATTGCATCAAGCACATTCTGCATAGCAATATAGTTTAAGGTTGTGCGTTACATCTTGATTCAGTATAATGGCCTGACAAGGAATGCTCTCCTGTAGGCAGTTTGGCCAGTATGTACTATGAGCAAAGGAACCTGGACATGGCAATCTTCAATTATAAGAGAGCTATTTCTTTTGACTCAGGGTTCTTGGAGGCCTACAATAATTTGGTTTGTTTTCTTTGTATTTGTTTGCTTGGGAATGACACTCTGATGACTTTATTGTCCTTGTAGATATTTTATATTCTCACACATTTAATTCAAATGTCAGGGTAATGCATTGAAAGATGCTGGAAAGGTTGAGGAAGCAATTCAGTGCTACCGTGTAGGTTCTAGCATTATGCTTATCTGATGTATTTTTAAGTATTTACTGTATTGGTGTTTCTCAACACTTTTGATGATCATATTTTTTTAATCTATGAAGCAATGCCTTGCCCTGCAACCAAACCATCCTCAAGCACTCACTAACCTTGGTAACATATACATGGAATGGTATAATAAGTTCACAAGCCATTGTTATCTTTTTGAGTCTTTTTTGAGTATTCTGAGCAGTTAAATTCACAGTAAGAGTATTTTTAGGAACATGACAAGTAATGCTGCTTCCTGCTACAAAGCAACACTGGCTGTAACAACAGGACTTTCTGCTCCTTTCAATAACCTAGCAATAATCTACAAACAGCAGGTAGGGCTCTATTCCTACCTCTACTTGGTCTCACTACTGCAATAGCCGCTTATAGGTCCATATATGACCACACATTTTTGTATTTATATAAGCACATGTGTGTATGCTTAGATACTTAAGAAGGATATAATACTGGCATATTTATAAACCAAATTACTGAAGGAATGGGTTATTGACTCAGGTTCTTTTATTCTGCTTCTCAATTACAGGGTAATCATGCAGATGCAATTTCTTGCTACAATGAAGTTCTCCGAATTGATCCTTTGGCGGCTGATGCACTTGTCAATCGAGGCAACACATACAAAGAGGTTGGAAGAGTTAATGAAGCCATTCAAGATTACATACGAGCTATTAATGTTCGACCTACTATGGCTGAAGCTCATGCAAACTTGGCTTCTGCTTACAAAGATAGGTAAATTTGTTGGTCACATAGAAAAATTCCATTCTCTCCACTATTCTCTGCTTTTGAAGCCTGTTAAAGCAGCTCAACTTTAATTTTTTTTATTTGCAGTGCACATGTTGAAGCTGCTGTTAAAAGTTATAAACAGGCACTGATATTGCGCCCAGACTTTCCTGAAGCAACTTGCAACCTCTTGCACACACTAATGGTATGTGAAAGTGACTCTCACTTCATAAATATTTATCCATTGTCCTGTCCTGAAGTAATATTGGGATGTTTTCTTGCCGTGCATGAATTCTTTAGTTGTGCTGCTAACGATCCTATGAAAGGGAGTGCATTCATTTGAAACAGGAGAAATGTTAAATGAAGCTCTAACTATAAAATTCCTGGATCAAACTATAAGTTTTCTTTTTTTTAGATTCTTCGTTAGCTTCAGATCTTTCTTCTAGTTTTGAAAATCCATGCAACTTGTTTAGTGGGAGTTGGACTTTTGAGAATATACTTATTTTCCTTCTCATGTTTTAGTCCATGTCTAGATCAATAGATTGATGAGGAAGATGAGCAGGGCCAGATTCCCTTTTTATCGCAGTTGTTGCTTTGTTTTTGTGGACCTGTACAAGGCAATGATAAATAATCCCCCTCACCCTTTTTGACTATGATCCATGACCTTAAGGTCAGAGAGCAGTCGGTGGGGCCAAGTACTAGAAATTTCAGTACAACGGAAAAAAAGTTTATTCGTAGAGATATGATTAGATTAGATATTTGGACCTCAAGTTATGTGTAGCCAAGCTTTGAATTGTTCCTTATTTTGCTTTTGTTCAAGAAAGGGACTGAAATGTGTTTTAAATCAATACAAATGTTATCTAGAACAATGTATCCTTACATTAGACGGAAGTTGACAAACTTTAGCATGTTCCATCCCCAGATTAACTTAGTCTAGTTCAATTCATCGTGGCAATTGAGCAACTAACACAGATACTGTATTTTTCTAGAATTTTGTTTGGCTAAGTGCAATTCATCGTGGCAATTGAACAATTAGCAGATACCATTTTTTGCGAGAATTTTGTTTGGCTAACACAGGATTCTCAGAAGTACTTGTCAATTTGCAGTCTTTTAAATTTTCAATTTGCAGTTTTTTAAATTATCTCATTTGGCTTTTGTGGTGGGAATGATAATGGAGTGGGTTTGGAAGATATTGAAAAGAAACTTTATAAGCAGTAGGTTGGGATGTGAGCATTAAATTTTCTTTCATTGAAATTTAGGCTTGCTAGATTGACATGCACCCTTTCCTTCAGTTCAATGCTATGCAGTGTTTCTTCTCTGATTTTATGCTTCTGTATTCCAGTGTGTCTGCGAATGGGAGGATCGTGATAATAAATTTGCTGAAGTTGAGGGCATAATCAGGAGACAGATAAAGGTTTGAAGTTTATCCACGTAGTCATTGGAATCCTATACATGTGCTTTGCAACTTCTAGACTAAATCCAAAATTTTGATGGATTGCTTTTTTTCTGTAGATGTCAGTTATCCCAAGTGTGCAACCTTTTCATGCCATTGCCTATCCCATTGACCCAGTGCTTGCACTTGATATCAGGTATACAATAGGCAAACTTGAGACTTGTGTTGCATGCATGTTTCTAACACGCTTGGCTTCTTTGGTGTAGTCGTAAATATGCTGCTCATTGCTCTCTAATTGCGTCCCGTTACTCTCTTTCTGCTTTCAATCACCCTGCACGCTTACCCATAAGGAGCGAGGGTAGGAATGGACGGCTAAGAATTGGGTATGTCTGGATACTTTCCTCCCTCCTGTATAAACTTCTTGTTCTCACCTCTTGTCTGCGTGTGTTTGTTAGGTAGTATGTGTGCTCATCTATCACTGCATACTCTTAAAATTCTTAGTTTGGCTTTTCAGATACGTGAGCAGTGATTTTGGTAATCATCCTCTGTCTCATCTAATGGGCTCAGTATTTGGCATGCATAACAGAGAAAACGTTGAGGTATGAGATCCAGGACAGTCTGATTTGAATTGAGAGTCTAAGACATCAATTGCTTATATGCAGTTGTAGTGGATAAATGAGCTAGAGATTTGTCTGTAGGTTTTCTGCTATGCATTGAGTCCCAATGATGGCACTGAGTGGAGATTGCGCATTCAGTCAGAAGCAGAGCATTTTGTTGATGTGTCTTCCATGTCATCTGATATGATTGCAAGGCTGATTAATGAAGATAAAATACAAATCCTTATCAATCTTAATGGTTATACAAAGGTAACTGTTGTAGATTTTGTTTCACATATAAGGAAATTGCAACAGTGAATAATATTTATTATTGTATAAAATAGCCATCATGGTTATTAATCTGCTTGTGAGAGCTACTAACTCAGATATTTATGTATATTTCTAAAATGTGTATCTAAATTATTCTTGAATTATAATCCCTTACTCTGTAGGGGGCAAGAAATGAAATATTTGCCATGCAGCCTGCACCAATTCAAATCTCATACATGGGTTTTCCGGGAACCACGGGGGCATCTTATATACATTATCTGGTCACTGATGAGGTACAGTTCTATAATATGTTACTCTAGATCATAATTCAACTTTCTCTTGTTCTCCTCCTCTTACTCCCTAATTCTCCCTCTCACTTCATTCTTTCTCTTGCTCTTCCTAGCTTTCCTTGCTCTAGTTTTCTTTCATCTGTTTAAATAACTATCCTTTTGTTGAATGCAGTTTGTGTCACCTTCATGTTTCTCTCATATATATTCAGAGAAGCTTGTTCATCTTCCACATTGTTACTTTGTGAATGATTATAAACAGGTGTGGTCATAATCCTTTGTCATATTACTGGAACAAAATGTTTTCTGTGGGTCTTTTTAATACTTCTACCAATAACATTTGTTCTTCAGAAAAATCGGGATGTATTGGATCCCAACTGTCAATCCAAGAGGTCTGATTACGGATTGCCAGAGGACAAATTTATCTTTGCTTGTTTCAACCAGCTTTACAAAATGGATCCCGACATCTTCAAGACTTGGTTAGTTCATGAAATATTTACATTGTAAATTGCATTAAGATCCTGTATTCTGTTCTGATTTGAATTTAGTTACCGAGATCCTATGGTAATTAAGGAAACAAGCTCAGTTTTCTACTTCTTAGAGTTTTTACATGCTTATGAAGAATAAATTTGGCCAATAATATGAAAATATGTTGGATTGCAATGTGATGCTGATAATTCCTTAAAACTATACCGTAAAATGTTGACACAAAGGTTTGTTTTGGTAAATATCTTACAATAGGACCTGCAAAGCTAAATTCAAACAAGTAGGTTATCAAAAAATAGCAAAATCATCAGGTTTTTACTGCAATTGACCTGAATTGGACAATGCTTGAGATTTGCAACTTTGCCTAAGTGTTCGTCTCTGACTGTTTTTTTCAGGTGCAACATTCTTAAGCGTGTTCCAAACAGTGCACTTTGGCTTCTCAGATTTCCAGCTGCCGGGGAGATGAGACTTCGGACATGTATGACATACATTTTTTTTTGAAATTTTATATGACATACATTTAATCACTGTGTATATGCTACTTGTCTATTTTGAGCATGTTGAGTTTGTCAACTGATACTGTTATAAGAATTAGGAACTGATAGCATAACCGTTAATGATTTTGACATGTCTAGATGCTGCTCAACAAGGTGTGCTACCAGATCAAATTATATTCACCGATGTTGCCATGAAAGGCGAACACATTCGACGCAGTTCTCTGGCTGATCTATTCCTTGATACGTAAGCGCCTCACCAAAATTATAGATTGACACATTTAATTCCTACATAAGTACATATCCACTCTAACTCAACCCTCATATATGTGCTTCTTATATATGTTTTTAAGTCTCTTTTATTGTTCCTTTGGAGGCGCTTATAAGGCAGAGACAGATTTTTAGCTCTAGTTGCTGTAATGACATTTAATTTTGGGTTGGAGCAGACCATTATGCAATGGGCATACAACGGGCACGGACATTCTCTGGGCTGGTCTTCCAATGGTGACCCTTCCTCTTGAGAAAATGGCAACTAGAGTTGCTGGCTCATTGTGTTTGGCCACAGGACTTGGAGAAGAGATGATTGTTAGCAGGTAGGCTCTATGTTAAATTACAAACTGAAATTGTGATGGTACAACATCAGAATAACAAAACGGATCGTAGAAATCCTTTTGAGAGTTTCCTCATTGCACCATCACTGAACGATGATTTGTATGCTTTCCCTTCTATAAGTTATTTTTCTTCAATTTCCTAATCTAACTCCCACTAACTTGTCTTTAATTGCCCTCGAAATTCACAAAGCTTGAAAGAATACGAAGAGAGAGCTGTGACACTTGCTCTTGATCGTGCAAAGCTCCAAGATCTAACCAATAGACTCAAAGCAACTCGTTTGACTTGCCCTTTATTTGACACGGCACGTTGGGTGAGTAGATTAACTTTTAATCTGTTGACCAATTACATTGTCTTGGCTCTTTAAATATTATAGATACTGGTGACTTGTGTGGTGAAGCACGTTATTTGATGTTATTGTGCCTAATAATGCATTGTGTATAAATATGCTTCTGATACTCGGAACAAATTGCAGGTGCGGAATCTTGAGAGAGCTTATTTCAAGATGTGGAATCTATACTGTTCGGGCCATCATCCTCAGCACTTTAAGGTTACTGAGAACGACTCTGAGTTCCCCTATGATAAGTAGGTATAGTAATTGATATTACAATATATATATATATATATAGGGAGAGAGAGAAACCAGAAACAGGGAATGTAGATAGCAAACAAGCAGGTTATTGAGTTGAGGCTCGGCCTCATGTAGAAATCTCTTGCTGACAAATCTATGGCTGATTCTTACTATTTGTGTTGTAACTTTAGCTGTTTGACGGGCATTAAATTCATTCAGCAGAATGAGTTGAACACGGGGGCCAATGAAGGTCTCGTTATGAACTCAACCCATAATATATGTATGTTATATAATCTCGCAAGCGAAGCCTAGCCTAGCCTGTCTATGTCTGATGTAAACAGAATTAGGAGAGAATTAGGCCGCCTAGTTCTGGTTTCGGTGGATATTTGCTGATGAGTTTCCCTAATAGTTAACATGTCTGCCCAATTCTCATTTCGTTGGATATTGCTGACTAGGTTCGCTAACAGTCTCGTTTAGCATGTCTGTTCAACTGATAGGAAAGCACTAACGTAAGGATTACGCAGACATGATAGGCACCAACGTTAGGGCTAGGAGTAATCAGCTTTGCTATCTGTGTGAGCTTTCTTTTTTTAATTGTTCGTCTTTATGAAAATTAATGAAAAGCGAAACAACTGCTAACCAAATAGTCAACGTTACTACGTAGGTTAATCATAATAGGAAAACGATTTACATTCGAGTAAAATGTTTTTATTATGTCATTTATTGAACTCTTTTCAAACAGTTTTTCGAGTAAAATGATGTATGGTTATGGCTGATCATCTTTTTTGTTATTTACAATCAAATAAAGAGAGCAAAGAAATAATTTCTTTACCTGAGCTTAAAGAATAACATGCAGAACCAGTACCTGTAGCAGATGAACAAGGATGATAGATCAAGTTCTTGCTTTCACAAAACTCTGATGTTTCAAATTCTAACCATCACAAATTTGGGAGAGATAATATAATAGTTGTAGCTCCACGCCGTGCGTTAAGCTTAAGGCGTCCCTTTTATTCAATTTTCTTATTCATAATCAGAGAGGTCAAAACTTAAAAGCCTCATATTAACGTCAAATGCCTTCCCCCAACGCACTCCACATGGGCCAAAAAACCAAAGTCGAGAACAGAAACAAAAAACTTATATAATGGGTGAGCATCATCTGGTGTTCTCGTCTGTGTCTGAGTTAATTATATCAACTTCCTGATCCTTAAATCTGAAGAAGGTTCAAAGTGAAGCAACTCCTTAGATTTAAGCCACGGCTTCACCACCACTATCGAATCAAACATCCTAATCTCTCTGTTTCTCTCCGTCGCCTCTATTTTCAGATAATACTTGATCCCCGAAACCACCTGCCTCTCCGCTTCCACCACCTCCGAGAACGCCAGTTCTCCTAATTCTCCGCCGTCGATGATTCCTCCGAGGCGGCCTCTGTTAAACTCCTTCACCGAGAATCTCCCCAGCTCCTGCACCTCTTCATTTCCAGCCACGTCCCTCACCACGGTTCTACCTCCCACAAATCGTCCTCTGTAGCCACTCGCCGCAACTACGAGAGCCAAAACGATCGACAAAAGTAATGGTCTAGAAGCACTCGCCATTTTCATCACTCTCTCTCTCTCTCGATGTGTGTTCCACTGTTTGGTTTTGATATTTTAAGAAAAAGAAAGGGTCAGTGAGGGAGTTTATATAAGAGGGGAAGAGGCACCGACGACGTGCCGCGTATTGTAAACATGTTTCTTAAACGACAAGGCGCATTGAGTGACGCAATAATATAGATGAGATAAAAAAGTGTACTGATAATACGGATGATTTGATGGGTTTATTCTTTCTATTTTGTTTGCTCCAGAAATCTGATCCTTCCGAGATTCTTTTGTGTGGGGTATCTGCTTTCTGTTTCTGTTCTATCTCTCTCTCTTCTTGTGTTGCTTTTCATGAATGACATAAGATGATAACAAGCGATTATTTGCTTCCAAGTCTTTAATACTTAAGTTCTCATTCATATTTTATTTGGATGACTAGTAGATAATTGGAGTTAAGAGAAGTGGAAGAAGAGGACAGGAAAGCTTGTCAGTGTTCTTATCGTCTGGGGTAATGGATTTTGTAGTTATGTAATTGTTATATTTACTATGTTATACCAAATAAATCGCATATAAAAACAAATTAGCAGTAGCTTACTCTGGTGAGGTTTTTGGCTTTTGGGTATGTTAGAACTTATCTTGAGTTAAGCTTAGGATGGATTGGAGTGGCGGGGTATGGTTGAGGAATGAGATCAGCAAAACAACGAAAAGACAAGAAAATTTGTGTGTATGGGCACAAACTAGTTATGGGCGTTCTTCCACTCCGCTATAGATGGCGAGCTGTCACCGACTCACCGTCGCAGCAATGCCACGACAACGAAGAGGTGATGCAGTGTCACTCCCACACACAGCCTGCAGCTTCACAAATGTGTTAGTGTTCTAAAACTCTCGTGAATGCCGCCAACTTGTTTTGGCATATACAAAACCAGCCTCGGGTTCAAGCCCCAATGAAGAGAAACAGAAAACAATTATCATCAACAGTTTTCAAGATTAGGCTACCGAGTCTGAGATGGCGACAGATTGGGGATAGGTAAATGAACCAATGGGCTAAAGAGCCGTCCCTTTCATATTAAAATCCGTGCAATAGCCGTAAATAATGATATTAAACTTATTTTTTATTTTTGTATTTATTTATTTTTATTACTTATTTTTAATTATTTTATTATGCACATCTACTTATAATATCTTCGCATTAAGCTATTAAGCTCAAGACAAGACGGGTAGCTTTTGATGTCTAAAAGTAACTTACGACACTCTTCATCTTTGCTAAATTTAAAGCCACCGCCGCATTCCAAGCTACTTCACAAAAAAGGTCTCTTTTCAGTTTGTAATCAACTTGTTCCTAATGTTACAATCCATCTCATGTGCCCACTTGTTGCAACTGTCCCTATTATTCTAAAGTCTTAGCATTACATAGACTTTAATATCTTACAATATATGATAGTATGAAATTTTGTAACAAAGAAAATAAAATGAATAATAAACGAGAGTTATCAATAATATAAACTTTGATTTATAGTTGCTTCTACCTTTTGAATCTAAAATTGATCATTATCGTAAAATATTTATTTCATCAATCATGTATTTAATGTGATAGTAATATCTGTCTTTCCTTAAGATTAACTGATCGAAAACATGTGATTCAATTAATCCTTATTATTTAGCAACCTTAGATATGATCTAAAATTTAATTAAATAGTAGCTTTAAGAAAAGAAGACCATCGAAACAAGAAAACATAATATCATATTGCATTTAATTTAGTTAAATGTTTTTTTCCAAAATTAATCATTTTTAATGCAACAAAGAAAAACTTCTAGTTGTTACAAATGATTAAAAGTTTGAATTTTACATATTCAAACTTTAATCTAGCAAATAATCATTTCAATTAATAGACTAATCACGTGTATTAGAAATCACTAATACTATTTTTTACATGGACGTGTCTAGTCTCCACATAGATGTGTCTGGGCGAAAACATCATTCGTCAATCTCCATATTCTAGCTAGTTACACAATCTAGGGGCCATGATTATGTCTAGTGCTTACACAGTGATGTCAAATTCCAAACAAGCGTATATATTAAGAATAACTCAAAATCTTTGTTTTCTTCGTTGATTCCACCCAATTTCTACTATTTTTATTCATGAAAGGAATTAAAACCTAAAAAATCTACACGTGAATTACATTAAAAATGAAATTAAAATAAACTTAGCATGCCTCCTAATAGTGCTTTTGTTTAACGTCATTAGCTTAATGATGCAATCATTCATCTGCCAGGATCATTTTCCTCCGGTTCATAAACATCTTGTGCTAATGAATCAATGACAATAGTTGAAAACATAGGACAATCCACATTAGGAGATTTCATCACATCATGAATAAAAATTACAATATATCCTCATTAAACTCTATTATTAAAGCTCTATTATGCACATCAATTTTCAACCTTGTCGTTTTTATAAATGACATCCCTAATAAAATTGGGGATGTTGTATCACCATTTTCTATGTCTAAAACATAAAACTTAATAGGAAATATCAATCGTTCATTAACCTGTTTAAGAACATCCTCCACTAACCTTTTAGGATATGCATTAGATCGGTCAGCTAACTGAATCACTACCCCTATTTTCTTTAGTGGTCTTAAATTAAGGGATGAATAAATGTAATAAGACAATATATTTATTAAAGGATCCAAATTCATCATTGTTTTTTCTACCCTAATACCACCAATAATGCAGGGGATGAACATATCTGGGTCTTTATACTTCTCTAAAAGATGAGTTTTTTTTTCTAGAAATTACTTCATTTGATTCTAAGTGGTAATACTAGCTAGTGGCAAGTAATTTAACTAGTGTTAGGCATTATCGTTTAAAGAGAATAGAAATGCCTCAATTTGATTTGTTCTTCAGTAATGTCATTAGGCTTCATTCTCGTACACATGACATGGAACTCTTGAAGATGCTTGTATGGATCCTCACTTACAGTGCCACACAAATTTGGCAACAAATGAATTAAATCAAATTTTAATTCAAAATTAGCATTTGCATTAGACTTTTAAAAAATTATGCAGTGATGTTTTTGGTTTAAATATGGTTTAGTGAGTTCTTGTAGCGTTTGATTGTTCACTATAGTTTTGGTTGTTTTACCAATTGTAATGTTGTGTTATTTCCAAATCTTTGTTTCTTTCATTAGCTTTTTTGTAGTCTTTTTAATATTTGGATTATATTGTAAATTAGCTTCCTTAAAAAATCTCCTAACAAACATACAAATTTAGAATTCCTCGGTAATGGCACCAAAATTTGGTGGAATTGTCATATGTACCTCAAATTAATTCCTAAATTCTTGCAATCAATAAACATAAAGTAGGAGTTAATCCAATGAGAAATTATAGTTTTTTTAAATTAAAGAAATTATATTACCAAATTTGAAAACTAGAATTTACAATCCTATTATAAGGATAATTACAAAAATACTACAACCACAACTATTCCACTACAATCAATCCACCCAAACCACATAAATCGTCTAAATATACCAGATCCTTCTAAGCTCCTATCTAATGATGTCCTGCTTCCCATTCACTATGATTACCTCTCTAATCAAGTTAACTATACTAGCAGCAAGCTCATACTTGTGTTGTTCCACTTGCTTAAATAAGCGTCTATTCCTTTCCCTCCATAAGTGATATAGCATCATCTGGAACGAGGTCCTGATGATGAGACCATCTTGCCTCCCAGGTCTTGTGTACCTGATAACATCATTCAACACCTCATTCCATTCATAGGAGAAATTCTAAATCCCTATCATATGCAAAATTCTGCTTCACACAGCTTTGGTATATTCACATTCAAAAAACAAGTGATTTCTACTCTCATTAACATGTTTTCACAACACACTAATGAGATCATAGCTACCAAACCATCGGTCCTTAGTTCTCAATCGATTTTTAATAGCCAGCCACAAGAAAAAAAGTAGATTTGGGACTTAATACCTGCTTCCATACCAAAGTAGCCTATGATACCTCTTCCTGCAGCTCTCTCCCTAAGTCATGTGCTGATTTGGTTGTGAATTCTCCAGCTTGATTTGCTGCCCAAATCCTCTTGTCCGTCTCATTTTGAAGTAGCACACCATTCATATACTGGTCAAGTAGTTGGCCAAACCTACAACTATTCAACTGTGCCCTCTCCCGAACTACCCATGCCACTGATGCTTCCTTAGAGATTCAGTTTCTAAATACAAATAAAATCATTCCTCAACCAAAGAGGGCTGAGTTCATTCCAATTATCAAACCAGAAACTTGTAACCTCTCCATTCCCAACTCTACTTTTAATAGTAGAATAAATCAAGTCTCGTAACTGCAACAAACTTTTAAAAATCCAAGAAAGTTCATACCTTGA
>JANKOD010000005.1:8173539-8189822 GCA_026284645.1 Erythroxylum acuminatum | reverse complement strand
AGATTTGCGCTTTCGGATGTCGGCATTTGTTTCCGTTCGTTTCGAAACGTTTGTTTCGATTTGCTTCCGTTTCGTTCCGCTTCGAATTCGATAAGAAATCCGTTCTTTCGATTTCTGCTTTCGATTATGTTTTCTTTGTTTTTCGTTGTGTTTCTGGTTGGGATCCGGTTTCAAAATCGGGTTCCAACAATTATTGACTATTATGGTGGATAATTTACTGTCAATATTGAAATCCATCAAATAGTCTTCTAACACGGTTGCCAAACTTTCGCTTGTATACGATGTCGACACATAAATGAACCTATCATGTACAAAAATTACCAACATCAATCATAACAAAATGAAAAAGTAAATGATAATAATATTAAAGAATATAAATTACCTTAAAAATTTATTGCGTAAAGTCTAATCATTGTCAACATAATGTGCCTCTATACACCCTTCTTTTAATTATCACTATACGCATATCTGTTGTAATGGCAATCCATCCTTCATTACTCGATAATGTTCTTAAAATTTTTCTTCTTATCCTTGTATATCTTCATAATGTCATTCTTCAATGTATTCCGACTTGAAACCTTAAAGCTTAGTTTTAGTGAGTTGTAAAACATCCTAAATCTTTTTATATCAACTATAGATAGTGGATGTTCATCACCAATTACCATATAAGCCATCAAAAACCTTGATTTATTGCTATCATAAGATGCTCTCATAAGGTCAGGGGTAAAAATATTTGACCTTTTAATACCATATTCCTTCTACTACATGAATCCACATGTTTCTTTAAATGAGAGGTTCTGTCTTTTGAACTCCTAGCCAACATCTTCAAACAATATTTACATTCGGTTTTTTCTACTCCATCCATCGATCTAGTCTTATTAAAGGGATTCCAAACTTCTATTTTCAATTGACTTTGAGTTGAACTTCTATGTTCACTTAGTACGGGATTAGAAGTTTCCACTTCTATTGTCGATATTGGAATACAACTATATACTGAAGGAAAATGCTTATCCATATAAAAAATCAACATATTAATAAATATATACTATTCATAATCATAATTGAATAACATTATTCAAGAATAAGGCAGTTATTAATGAAGAGATGAAAGACGATGTGAATAATCAAAGTGCGAGGATCATGACTCAAATATATTACAACAGGATGAACTACGTCGGATAAAGGCAAACAGCAATAATCCAACAGGATGGGATCCCCACAAAAGTTTGAACATATTAAAGAGCCTCATTCATCAACATCAGCGATTACCTCAAGTAGATGAAGGTAGCGACGAAGAAATGGAAATTGACGAGCAAACTGTTGAAAATCTCTGCAAACAAGTTGGTCTGCCACCACCAGTTACTGAAAATGGCTATAATTTTGATGGGAGTAAAAGCATCATAGATGGTACTGAGGATACAATGTTGATATGGAAGAAGGCATGCCTGAGCACGTTAAGAAGGACGGTACTATGACTGAAGATTTTATGGAAGCTGGTGTGAAACCCCATGTCTTTAAAATGTTAATATCCTAATCCGTATACAGAGATAATTATGGAAAACTATCCCGTTCTTCTACTGACTCATATCTTTAGTGCACATTTATTTGGGAAGCTACCTGAGGAGAAAAGATCTGTTAGTTCATCCATCAGTAAATTGCTAACTGAAGAATATACTAGCCAAGGTATAAAAGTTGGTTCCAGGTTTTCTACCTTTGTTTCTCAAAGGAGAAGTTTTTGCGGGGCTTATGACTCTCCTTCTAACCTTAGTATTGTTCCGTATGAAGTATCCCCAAATCATGAATCTCCAATTGCCAATGTTTCACCCAGAATCAACAGCAGCATGAAAAGTCTTCGTACTTCACCCTGGGAAAAGTCCATTAGACGAAACTCATGTAATGCTCAACTAGCAAAAGTTTACTTGCACCAACTGATCATTTGGCTGCTAGCCTCCATCGTGGCCTAGATATTATTGATAGTCACCGCAAGAGTTCAGCATTTAGGAGATCATGCTTCAGATTTCATACAAACTTGCAGAATCTAAGCCATTTATTTTTGTTGAAAAAGTTGACGAGGTGTGCGAACTTTTCCTCAAGATGATGGCATATCAGAAGAAGACTTAGTAGTATTTTTGTGCAAGGGTTGCAAGAACAGAGTGCAACTAGACATGAAAGATGCTGATGATAGTTCAAATCTGCAGTTAGTACCTGTTGATGACTCAGAGACTACTAATAAGTCTAAAATACAAGTTCCTAAAGTATCTTCGTACTTGTTTCTTTGTTGATTATGTTGCTATAGACATGTCCTTTTATATCTTCACATTAGGCAGTGGAGAAGGTTTTGGCAGGAGCTATCAGGACGGAAATGGCTCTTGAAGGTTGGTTACTACTTTTGCTAACTGATGACATAGCTGTTGCAGTTTTATTCGAAGTTCAAATTTTTTATGTCCACCATTTGCAGGTGAAGTACAAGGATGAAAGAGAGTGCAATGCCGTAATAGCTCAGACTAGGGAGGACAAATTTCTTAGACTTGAGAGTCTTATGGATGCTGTTTTACCTTCTGAGGAGTTCATGGAGGAAGAGTTAGCTCCCTCATGCATGAACATAAGGTATCATTACTTTTTGGTCTTGCATTACAATTTCTCATAAAACATAGCTTATATCACCCTAATATTTTGAGGTCAAACCTTGTTCTCAAACGAGTTCAAAATGAGCTAAAACAATACCGAAATTTCTATGATTTGGATGAAAGGGAGGTGCTGATGGAAAAAATTCAGGGTCTAAGAAGTCAATTGCAGCACTATATAGGCTCTTCTTCCTCTTCTGCTTTAAAAAGGAAATCTTTACTGAAGTTTCCATCTTTGTGTGAGCCAAATTCAGCTCTTTCTCTCAGTACAATTCCTGAATTGACTGCAGAGAGTTCTGAAGAGAAACTTGAAGAGGAGAGAATGCGGTGGACAGAGACGACAAACCCCACAAAAAGCCATAAATGGAGAATACCGAAGATGAAGATTATGTAGGGGATTCCCCATACGGTTGTTTTATCACTAGGTGATGACATTATTCCAGTTAAGAGACTTACTAAAAAATAATATAAGAATGCAATTAGAAATGCTCCCTCCGTGAGAGCAACTGGATTTCTTCTGCTAAAGAATTAAGGACAGAACTCAGCACTAGCAGGGAACTGGCTGGGAAATTAAAGCAGGAAGTAGCTACAGAGAAGTGCAGAAGACCTTAAGGAAGCATTGCAAATGGACATGGAGGGACAAACACGCTTGTTTGAACAGTATGCTTATTTGGAGGAAAATCATATTCAATTACTTGCAAGGCATAGGATGATCCGAGAAGGAATAGCAGATGCCAAGAAAGTTGTTGCTGACAGAATTTGAAGGACTGATTGACATACATTAGTTTATGCACACTAACCTTAGTACAAAGAAATAAATTTGTACAGATGTATTAAATCCCATGATTTATAGGATACTTTATCCTAATTTTATAGACATAATTAGTACTAGATTTTATATACATAATCATACAAATTACACTTACCCACACTCCCCTTTAAGTTGGTGAATAGCCATTAGCCATTCCTAGTTTAAATATAATGCTTTGCATTATAGGACTGCTTAGCCCTTTGGCAAGTATGTCTGCAAGTTGATTATGTGAATACACGTAAGGTGTACAAAGCAATCCACTCTCCAACTTCTCCTTGACAAAGTGTTTGTCAATTTCAATGTGCATTGTTCTATCATGTTGTACTGGGTTATGAGATATATTGATGGCAGACTTGTTGTTACAGTAGAGTCTGATTGGGCGATCCCACTTGATTTTTAAATCTTCTAGAATAATCTTCAACTAAATTAGTTCACAAACACCTTGAATCATTGTCCAAAATTTAGCATCTGCGTTAGATCGCCACATTTTGTTCTTTACTTTTCCATGTCACAAGGTTTCCACCAAAAAAGGTGCAATATCTGGAGGTTTACCTTCTATCAACAATTGATCCAATATAATCAACATCTTGTATATCTCAAGTGCTAAACCTCCATTCCTTTTGAATATAACACCTTTACTTAGTGTTCCCTTGAGATACTGTAACACTCGTCTTTTCTTATTATTCTTATATGGATTTATATATATAGGTATCCTTATATTTTCCCAACTTCTTTGAGTCTTTTTTTATGAACAAGTAAGCTTAAGTCTACTATCAGGTTTATACTTGACTTCTGGCAAAGCTCACGCAAAGCTAAGCAAAAAGCCTTATTATCCACACCGCAAAAATTCCATGACATGATCGTCCAATTTGAGAAAAAAATAAGAAGAAAGAGAGACAGAAATAAATAATAAAGAGATTCGATTCATTCGTGGACAGTGCTACAACTTTTCTATTTTACATTTTAAACTCTTTCGATGCGACAATCCACTTGAATTGGTTTTATCTTTCTCCCTTAGAACAGTGTGATTTATGCTAGAAATGTGGTGAGCTGCTTGCAAATAAACTTCCTTTGGATTATGCATGAATTGGCTAATCACACTAACTACTATGTTATATCTAACTGTGTGTGAGACAAATAAATGAATTTTCCTACTAGGCATTGATATGCTCCCTTGTCCACTACAGTATATTCCTCTGCTATTACAAGTTTAATATTTGAATCTATTAGAGTACTTGTTGTTTTGCATGTTGTTTTACCTGCTTCCTTGAGAAGATCTGTGATGTATTTCTATTAGGAGATAAAAATACCTTGCTTAGAGTGATCAACCTCAATCTTGAGAAAATATTTTAACCCCCCTAGTACCTTAATCTTAATATACACCAAGAGAATTATGACTCCCCTATAGATGAGTGTTTATTATTTAAGTCCGTACTAAGCTTTCTTCAATTTACAAATAGTATGAGCAGCAAATTTCTTTCCATAACTTGGCCAAATCTCCATATAATTTTTTTCTTCTAGTTCTCCATATAAAAATGCATTTTTTACATCGAATTGTTGTACTTCCCAACTATATTTAGCTACAAGTGATATCAAAACTTTAAAAGTATTCAACTTTGCAATTGGAGCAAAAGCCTCTAGATAATCAATTCCATAGATTTGAGTATATCCCTTGGCTACCAACCTTGCCTTCTATCTTTCTATTGATTCATCTACTCTGTATTTAACTGTGGACACCAATTTATACCTTATTGGTTTCTTCCTAACCTGCAAGTTCACCAACTCCCAAGTTTTATTGTTCTCCGGTGCTTCCATCTCCATATTTATTGCATGTTTTTGTTTCTCATTAGACAAAGCCTCAGATAAGGAAGTAAGGATGGTAATGGTATTTAGACTAATAAGAAAGACTCTATAGGATGGTAAACAATTTTTAAAAGAAAAAAAAAAGTAAGAAGATATAAACGTCTTTTTTTGCACTCTCTCATTCCTTTTTAAATAGCAATAAGAAAATCATAGTTATCATCACTCACCTGAAATTCAGTTTAATTCTATAATAAAGGATTAGAAATTATTACCTCATTATCAAGATTTGGGTTAGACTCTTGAACTTGCATAAATTCTTGAGCAACGTTTTTCTTCCTTGCAAACACCTATCTTTTGCCAAATTTAACATTTTCAAAAGCAAAACATTTTCTTGAGGATTTGCAATTATAGGTGTAGGTTTAGGTTATCTTAGTTCTTCAACTACAAGTCTAGGTTCAGGTGGTGTATATTTAGGTGGTGTAGGTTTAGGTGCAGGTTTAGGTGTAGATATAGGAATAGTTAGATGCTCATTTTCTACCGTGAAAAGGTGACAAGTCAAGTAAGAATTCTTTATCCTTTGCTTCCATTGTTGAATTCTCTCCTTAAAGAGAAGGATTTTTGAAGTAAGATTCCTGATTATGAAAAGCGATATCATTTGAAACATAGAACTTTTTTTATAAAGGATGGTAACACTTGTATCCTATTTGAGTAAATGAATATCCCACAAATACACATTTTATTGCCCTTGGACTAGTTTCCCTCAGTTTTGACTATGGACATGGACAAATGATATGCACCCAAATACTCTAGGAACAAGATTATTAGTAGTGTGTCATAGGAGGTAAAAGGTTGAGAGTTTTTCCATAGGACTGTTGAATCCTAAGATCCTATAAGGCAAACGATTTATGAGATGAGTTGTTGTAAGAATGATTGCCCCTGAAAAAGATTTAAGCTTATTGTTTTAAAAAATGAAGGCTTAGGTTATTTTAAGGAGGTGATAGTTTTTTTTTCCTTTTGCTACCCTATTTTATCATGGGACATTGACACAAGAGAACTCGTAGACTATCCCTTTCTTTTGAAAGTATGGAGTTAGGATTTGATTAAAATAATCCCTGGCATTGTCTAACTGAAACCTTTTTAATGTGGACTTAAAATTGGTTTTCAACTATGGATTAAAAATTTGGAAGAATAGTACTAACCTCAAATTTTTGTTTAACAAGGAAAAGCCAAGTGACACGAATACAATCATCAATGAATAAGACAATCCATCTTACCCCAAAGACATTAGGAATAAGAGAAAGACACCAAATATCACTATGAATACTATAGAAAAGGAGTAGAGCTTCCTTTATTACTAATTGAAAAAGGTATATGCTTATGTTTACCAAGTTTACATACTTCACAATAAAAATTTTCAACATCTAAACCTTTAAACATAGAAGGAAATATAATTTTAATAACCCTAAAAGATGGATGTTCAAGTCAATGATGATAAAGCCAAATTTTTTCTTTATTAGATGAAATAAGTTTTGAAATAAAGGAATGAGATAATACACCCTTAAAAATGTTTGACTGATTCAATGCTTCAAATTAGTAGAGGTAGTCCCGTTGTTTAGCATATCTAATAATCTTCTTTGAATCCTTATCCTGAAATACATAATAAATTTGATGAAAAACCACATCGCAACATAAATCTTGAGTGAGTTTTTGTATAGAGATAAGGTTTGTAGATAATTTATGGATATGAAGGACATTTCTTAAGGTTAATGAAGGACTTATTTTAACATCTCCTACATCTGCTACAGTTTTCAAAGAGCCATTAATTGTACCTATTTTTCTACTACTACGATATAAGGAATAGGTGGAAAAAATTTAGTCAACAAGTCATACGATCGGTAGCTTTGGAGTCCATTTTCCAAGAGTTGACAAAGGTTATACCTAAGATATTTAATCCAATAAAGAATGAAAACTCACCTGAATATGCTAAAGAACAGGTACCTGATGAGGTTTAAGGTTGCTAATTAGCGATCTCATCCTCTCAATCTCTTCTTGGCTAAGACTGGTTGGCTCTTATAGTGCTATTCATTGTTTTATGCTGCAGCAATATGGAGTTGGTCATTGCTCTTTGACTACTCTCTTTTCTGTTCCCATCCTTTACTTGAAGGCTTTCTATAAAGCTTCGATCACTTTTCACATGCATGGCAAGCCTTCTTGAAATAAGTGTACCATAAATTGCCGCAATTTTGAGCCTTTGATTGACTAATCTTTCAAGTCTTAAAAGAGGATGCTCTTTCCATGTTTATGGTTGATTTTATTATTGTCACTAGCCATCATGGCTGAGTTGTTCATAACTTGTGTTTAAAGCATGAGTGTTCTTATACTTTTCTTACTTCATATTAGTGCCACAAACTCATCAAAACACGATACCTCTGGCTTACTAAAAATCTGGATCCTTACTTGATCAAATTTGAGATTGAGTCATACAAGAAAATCATAAACCCTATCTTATTTGATAAAGTCTTTTATGACAGATGCATCTTAAGGATATTTTGTTTTTACCACTTTGTAGTGATTAAGTTCTTACTACAAGGATTTCAATTGGTTGGCATATTTAGTGATTGTTTTGTTTCCTTATTTTTCAGCCATTGTCTTCACTTTAACTTCATATACTTAGACTGCATCCTTAGCTTTAGAATAAGTTTGTTGAGTTGCATCCTAAATATCCTTAGAAATATCCAATTACATGCATGTGTCAGTAATTTTAGGAATAATAGAATTCCACAATCATGTCAAAATCATGGAGGCTTTTTGATCCTATGCTTCAAATTAGGGATCTTCTGGCTTAAGTCTAAACCTATGATATAACTAATCTTCTCATTTCCTTTTAGCATTGTACGAACAATTTAGGACCACTTTAGGCAATTTTTGTTATTTAATCTATATGCAGTATGTATACTTTAGAGTTCTCCAGGTTGTTGAGACCAAACAACCTTCTCTAATTAGGATGTAGTTGTTGTCTCTACAACTGACATTTACAAGGAAAAAATGGTTAAACAATCTAAGATTTTAGTTCTAATAAAACCTACAGGACTAATATCATGAAAGAATTTAAAGGTGAATTTTTTATTCATCTTTGACTAATAGACATACACTAGCTTTATACATACTAACCCTAGTATAAAATAGAAAATAAATTTGTACAGATTTATTAGATTTCTTGATTTACGGGATACTTCATCCTAATTTTATAAGCATAATGAACACCTGATTTTGTGGACATAATCATATATATTACATTTTTCCTCCAGCTGTTTAAGCTGGATTTAGAGGTGCTAAATCTAAGCTTATAAATGCACTTGCTACACAAGTTTCAACATTAAAAGCATAAAAAGCAAAGGAAAGGTGCTACTTTGGAGAGGAAAATAGAGGCCCTCAGGTTTAATTGAGAGATACTGTTGAAGCTGTGCAAGTTGCTGTGAATTGCTTACGTGACTAAAAAGATACAAAAGAAGAAGTTGTTGTTGTTGAGGTGGTTTGAAATTGGTCTTGTTCTTTGATTATCTTAAAATCGTGATTATGTTAGTATCATTGATCTACATATTGACTTTGGAATACATAAAGTTTGCATTGACTTAATTAAAAGTTCAATATAGTTTACTATTTAATTAGAAACGGAGAGATCACATTGATATAAAAGGCTCAAAAGATCATAAAATAGATGTTCCTACATGTGATAATAGAGATTTTTCTTAGGTTATTGCCTAGATTGATCAAATATTTTGTCTAATGGTAAGTCAACCAATTATTCAGATTTCAAGGTACATCAGAAAAAAAAGAGGTGTTACTTCTAAACGAATGGTTTAACAGTTAATGACGGTGCTGGAACCTTAATAATTGTACTTTTCATTGCCGATGTTACTTAGACTCTAGTACTGACATCCAATTTGAGTCTATGTTGAATTTACTAAGTAGCATACTTTTCAACGGTTTATTATACATTAAGTTTGTAATGCTAAAAAATTTTTGTTTCAAAATGTCATGTTAATCAGGTTTTAAAGAATATTTATTAGAATTCAGATTCCCATAAGTTTCAATATGTTTGTCTTATCTCAACCCTTGAAAAGCTTTATAGTAGTTTTATGCAGGTGAAGGGTGTTAGACCTTTTTCCATTTAGCGTTTGCCTATTTGTAAAATGTATGTAGACAACAAATTCTCCATAACAATACTATGATCATTTTGCTCTACCTTTTATTGCATGACGATTCTCTTCTAATAAGATAATTAATGCAAAGCTCTTGCTTAGACGATAAAGGGTTCAATACATTCATATAGGTGGGTTGTGGAGGGATCTCAAGAAAGTTTTGGTACCATTCTACTTTTTTGACGCATAAAGATGTAACTGGAGACATTTCTTATGTTAAGGTATTACTTATTATGCTCCATAATATTGCCTCAAATAAAGAGAAGTTTAATTGACGTATAAAGAAGGTCCAATTTTTAGATTAAGTTAGACCTAAGGTTGTATATTTTCTTCTTATGCCTCTTCATTTAGAGTATTGTTTTGCATATTAACCTGGTAAAAAAGTCTTTTCTTGCTTTTAGGTCTAATTTTTTAGTATATTTACTATTTAAAATATAAATTAATGTTTACATTTACTCCAACAAATTGTTTGTATTACAAAGAGAATTGGAAAAGGGAATAATTTTTCTCTTATTTTTATGCGTTTAATACAACCAAATATACGTTCTTTATCATTATTACAAGTTTTAAGGAAAAATGATCTTGAAATATTCTCTATTTATAGCCAAGATATTATCTTCATTCAATTAAGATATTATCTTCTATTTATATTTAAGATACAATTTAGCTAAATTATAGTCTTAATTTTCTATCTCTACACCTCAAGCTAGTAACTGCACAGATGTCTTCCATTCTTGAATTCCTATAACATCTTGTGCATTTGCTAACCCATTAGTTAACAAATCTACCATTTGTTTGCTAGTTGGAACATATAGAGTAAAATTAAGTTCATTTTTTAAATTTTCGTTTATGAAGTGCCAGCCAATTTCAATGTGTTTAGTTATATCATATTGTACTAGGTTATAAGCAATTCTAATAGTTGACTTGTTATCACAATAGAGTCTCATAGGTCCTTATTATTGACCTTTAAGGTCATACAAGATGATACTTATACATAAAAGCTCACATATACCATGATTCATTACTCTAATGTGTTTAGCACTTGATTTAGCAATTGTGTATCACTTCTTGCTTCTCTAAGTGATTAAGTTACCTAAGACCGTAACACAATACTTAGTTGACCTTTTATCTATAATCGAGTCTACCCAATCTACATTTGTATAAGCTTCAACTATCTTGCTCTCATTCTTCCTAAACATGATTCCTCTTCTAGGGGGTAGCTTTAAGATACCTCAATGCACTATACATAGTTTGAAGATGGAAATCTTTAGGATCATATATAAATTGCTAATTACATGTATTGCATATACTATGTCTGGCCTAGTATATGACAAGTAAATCAATCTTCCCATCAGCCTTTTGATACCTTCAATTGTCAACAGACTCGTCATATGTGCATCCCTTAGTCTATGGTTTGGCTCAATAGGTGTATCAATTGGTTTGATTCCTATCATTTTATTTTCTTTTAGAAGGTCCAAAACATCCTTACATTAATATAGGAAAATCCCGTCCTTTGACCGGCCTTTTTCTATGCCCAAGAAGTATTTTAACTTCTCTAAATCTTGAATTTCAAACTTTTGTGCAAGTTTAAGGTTTAGGTGTTTATCTCTTCCAGATCATTACCCATGACTATAATGTTATTTATATAAATAATAATGGTTGTCATTTTGTAGAAAATTTAACAAATAAAATGTGATAGTAGCCTATGCTTGAACTTCATTCCCCACATCACCATTGTAAATCTCTCATACCATACCCAAGGAGATTGCTTAAGGTTATATAAAGCCTTTTTCAACCTACAAACTCAATTCCCAAACTTGTCTTCGAATCTAAGTGGAGATGCCATATAAAACTCTTCATTCAAATTACCATGTAAAAACGTATTTTCACATCAAATTGCTGCAAAGACCAATCAAAGCTAATATGCATATAGTATTCATTTTTGTTATCAGAGCAAAGGTTTCGTGATACTCCACCCCATCAGTTAGGGTTATTCCTTAGCTACAAGCCTCGTGTTATACCTTTCTTACGAGCCATCTGCTTTCTATTTAACTGTGAACAATCATTTGCATCCTATCTTGTCTTTTGATGAATCCATTATTTCTCATGTTTGATTCTGAAATAGTGCATTCATTTTATCATCCATGAAATTTTTTCAATTCTTATCCCCTAAGTGCCTCATCAAGTGTTTGTGATATGGAAATTGAATTTATTTTAGTAATAAAGCATTTATAGGTTATGGAGCATTTCTTAAAGGTAGTAAAGTGCAAAAATTGAGTCTTTAGTGCATGTTCATGTTTCCTTCCTAATAATTATAAGAATACTCAAATCATCATATTGAAGTTTCTGGATTTCAATATCTTATTCTAGATTAGATTCTTGAGCATGCTTTGGTATGGACTGCATTCCTTTGTGAGTAGAATAAAAGTGGCTTATCAATAGTAGATGTTGGTTTAAGAAAAACATACTCTTCTAAGGTGTTAGAGTAGGTAGTGTTTGACTCAATTTAGGCAGGATGTTCAACAGAAGAAATAGGATTTTCAGAAGTGTTAGGCTGGGTTGTGCCTAGCTCAATCTGAGCAAGTTTTTTCATAGTTTCTAAGAAAGAGAAATCAAGCTTAGCACCCCCTTGCTATGGCCTCTATCGTCTTGAAGATAAGTAGTACTAAAGAAAGGCTTATTATCATCAAAGGACACACCCCTAGAAATGAAAATTTTATGTGAGGAAGGATGATAGCACTTATAAGAATAGCATATAAAGATGCACTTTAAGGCCAATGAATCAAGTTTTTCCTTATTGTAAGCATGAATATGAACAAAAATGACATACCTAGACACTTTTGGAGGTAAGCTATTGTTTATGTTTAAGATGAGAAAGAAGCTATGAAGAACTTCCACTAGTTTTTATACCCCTAAGGTCTAGAAGGTAATATGTTTATTAAATGAGTTATAGTTAAAACAATTCCCTTTAATAGGCTTTAGGAACATTCATTTGATACAATAAGGTTCTAATCACTTCAAGTAATTAATGTCAATCCTTACATTCAAGTGCTATATTTTGTCGTGGGTTTCACCACAAGATGATTAATAAACAATTATTTCCTTTTGAAAGAGTGAAGATAAGGTCTAATTGAAGTATTCCATAACATTCTCGCTCCTTACCTCTTTTCTACTCATCCTAAACTGATCTTTTTTCATCTAATAATATTAGGGAATATTTGATTGACTTTATATTTATTTTTTACTTATATTACCCTTGTGCAATTATCAATAAAGGTGACAAACCACTTAGCCCTAATACATTAGCTATCTTTTATAATCCTCATATATCATAATGAATCGAAGTGAAGGTAATAAAGATTTATTGTTACTCAAATGAAAAGAAGCTTGTCAATTTTTTGCAAACTCACAAACATCACAATGGAAGTTCTTTATATCACTATCTTTGAAAAATGCAGTGGTTATAAGATAATGATGAAGCCAAGTAATGTTACTGGTAGAATTTGTATTTTAGGTCATGTAAGACAAGGAAGGCCATTGGTTGTTGGCTCCAATCTTAGTTTCCAGAATGTAGAGTCCATCCCTTTCCTTAGTAAGCCCAATCATCTTCTTTATAACTCATCATGAAATACATATGGAATGGAGTCAAGTTTTGTAAGATAGTTTAATTTTTTATAATCATTTTAATAGACAAGAGATTAGCAGACAATCTCGAAACATATACCACATTTTCCAAAAGAAGGATAGTAAAAAAAGGAATGACTCCTTAACTTGTAACAATAGTAAGGGATCCTTCTGTAACTTTAACTTTCTGGTTACTAGGACAAAAGTTATAAGAGATCAAAGATTTGTTGGGAAGTAGTCATATGTTCTATAGCTCTTGAATCTACTACTCAAGAACTATTGGGAGGAGCGAATGAGGCACTAGGAGCAAGGTACATAGTCTATATGAGTATTATAACTCTTGTCCTAGTAAGGTTTCTTTGCTAAGTACCTGAATTTGAATATGGTAAAAATCAACATTTGAGTCTAGCGAAAAACTCAAATTTTCTTTCCCTTTCTACATATTTCTGAAGTCTCAGACTGTTATCACTTTATTTCATATTAATAGTCTAATAATGGTCCAATTCATGCCAAAAACCCTTCACCAGATTATAATACTCATTGAGAGAATATGTACCTTGCTTGGTGGATGATGTTCTAGTCTTAATCTCATAAATCAGAGACGCATAATTTACCTTAGAATATGACTGAGATACGACATCCCAGATTTTCTTGGCAGTTGATAGGAACATGTATATTCCTCTAATGTCTGACTCCATTGAGTTCCAAATGTATATTCCTCTAATGTCTGACTCTATTGAGTTCCAAAGGCAAGACATGATCATGGAGTCTTTTTCGTCCCAAGAAACAAACTTGGGATCATCAACAACTGGAGCACTTCCTAATAGATGATTAAGCTTTCCTCCACCTTTGAGAAAAGTCTTAACAATCTATGACCATTGGAAGTAATCGTTACCGTTTAGTAGATAAAAGGAGAATAGGTTATGTAGATCTCTATTAGGCAGGAGTCTGAACTTTAGAACTATGTAGAAGAAGAAATTTCAGAGGACGACATCATCTTAAAGCTTTTGATTTCTGTTGGAAAGAGTTTCTTCCTCTTGCCAATGAAGGACAAATAATTATCAGAAAAAAGAATGAGAATTTTAAGAGCCAAAAGGCTTGAAACTCTGACAGCACGAAGAAAAAATAATTCTCTCTTAGGGTATGTTTGGGAGTTTAGGATGGAATGGAATGGAATGGCAATTAATGGAACGGAATGGAATGGAGTGGAATGGAATGAAATGAAATGGGCCATTCCATTGTTTGAAAGTTTAAATAAAATAAGAGAGGGTTTGGAAGGCAAGTCATGTCATTCCATCCCTGACCCCCAATTTGAGATGTCACAAAATATTGAATTTTGGATGGCAAATGATAGCTTCCAAAGCCATTAATTGCCATTCCATCAAGTTTTAAAATAGACTCTCAAACAATGAACTGAGTCATTTGGGCTATTCTATTACATTCCCTTCCATCCCTCTACCCACATCCAATCATTAAACCGATGATTAAAAAACCTAACCGGTTTAATTGTAAAAATCTTGAATTGATTGACTCTCTAATTAGGTTTTTAATTTTTCAGTTTGATTTACTTTAATAATTCTTATCGTTAAAAACTAACCCTTTATTAGTTAATTAGTTAGTTTCAAAAATTAATCAATTTTTATAAATTAAAATAAATAAATAAATTTTTATTTAATAGTTTCTTTTTAAAATTAAATTTCAAATTCTTCGATATATAAAGATAGTTTTTTCAATAATATTTTAAAATTTTAAAATTTATCCAATTTTAACCTATTTTATGGCGGTTGGTTGAACTTTTAAATCTTAAACTTTTTGACTTATTGGTTTAATTTTTAGTTTGATTTTTAAAAGAGTGATTAAAATGTAATAAGAAAAAAAAGAGAAAGTAAGTAAAATGATTATGATAAATATCAGATAAAAATTTAAATTTTAGTAAAAGAAAAAGGGAGTGGTTTGGTATCAAATGTGATCTAAATTTGGTCCAAATTTCATTTGCATTTCAAAATCTCAAGTCTGCTATATATATACCCTAAGCTCTCGCTGTTCCAAGAAGAAGAAGAGTCTCTCTTTCCATACACACACCCAGAGTCAAGCAGGCTTCTCTGTTTGGCTTGCTTTCTGTACCCATCCCTCTTCGATCTTAAGTGTAAGTCTCGATCTTGCTCTATCTGGGTTTATACTTTAGTTTGATGATATATGGCATTTGATTAGATCCAGTGAAGTTGGCGTGCATCCGATCTGTGGATTGAATTTGATTCCATGATCTGGAGTTCTTTTATGCGTAGATCTGTGGTGGGCTGTGATTTTTGTTGATTTTTCTTTTCATTTTTTTTCTCTTTTCGTATTCGATGTGAAAAGATTCTATGTTTTCTTCTTTTAATGATCGAATACACCCATGTATGATTCGGGTGTTTGGTTTCCAAATCAGTAATTATTTAGATCTTTATGAGTTTAGATGCTTTGGTTTGTAGGAATTTAGTAGAGATGATGACAATCAGTAGCTCTCTTTGTGTTTTTTTGCTTGTTTGAAATCTCATTAAAGCTACGGAGGTTAAGTTTACTTCTTGGTTGTTGGCAAAGAAGCTAAATTTCTGAACTTCTGTGTGGGTGGGCGTGAAGGCAGCTTGGGAAATGGCATGTTGTTGGTTCTTCAATCTTGGATTTCTTGTTCTCATGTATGTGTGTTTCTTAATGTAGGATTTTGGTGAAAAATGGCTGATGCTGAGGATATTCAACCACTTGTTTGTGACAATGGAACTGGAATGGTCAAGGTCAGTTGCTTATTTTAATGTTACTGGGATTCTGCTGTGAATTTGTTTTTCCACTCCAGGTGGATCTCTTTTGAGATCGAGATTTGACTATTCCATTGTATTCTTTTCAGGCCGGATTTGCAGGTGATGATGCTCCCAGAGCAGTGTTCCCAAGTATTGTGGGTAGACCTCGTCACACCGGTGTTATGGTTGGGATGGGTCAGAAAGATGCCTATGTGGGTGATGAAGCACAGTCTAAGAGAGGTATTCTGACTTTGAAATACCCAATTGAGCATGGTATAGTTAGCAATTGGGACGACATGGAAAAGATCTGGCATCACACGTTCTATAATGAACTTCGTGTTGCCCCGGAAGAGCACCCTGTGCTTCTCACTGAGGCTCCTCTTAACCCTAAGGCAAACAGAGAAAAGATGACTCAGATTATGTTTGAGACCTTCAATGTGCCAGC
>JANKOD010000005.1:8163439-8173439 GCA_026284645.1 Erythroxylum acuminatum | reverse complement strand
CTGATATTAATCAACGTATTAGTTCTTGCACAAGATATAAATTTGAAGTTGCAATATCATAAACACCTTCGTCTGCGTTGTTGTTCAACGCAGACGAAGGCGTCGTCTGCGTTGAACAACACAGACGTGGGTCTGCGTTGTTCAACGCAGACGCAAACGAAGATGACGTCTGCGTTGCTCAAAGCAGACCTTTGTTCAGGGCAAATAATAACATATTATTAGGACAAATAATTAACAGGAAGAAGAAGAACTAACCTTGAGAGGGATTGATCAGATGAGAGAAACAGCAGTCGACAGATAAAAAAGAAAAGACTCTTGAGGTTTCGTTTTAGAAACAGAAGTCGGCAGATAGAAAAGAAAACACTCTTGATGTTATAAACGTAAGTGACGGGGGAGTGATAAAAAATAGCTTTCCGAAAAAACTAAAATTTGAGCTTTTTTTATAAGCTCCAAATTTTAGCTTTTTAAAAAGCTGTATTTTAACTTTTTCAAAAGCTATTTTTATTTGAAAAGCGCTTTTGAGGTTTGCTGCCAAACACTCATTTTTTCCTAAAAATAGCTTTTGCGGTATAAAAAATTGCTTTTGGAGTCTCCAAAACTGAACCAAACAGGCACTTTGTATCACTCAATTCAATTACAATATCAGCTGTTTCTGAAGTTAATCCGTCATTATTAAAGTTTTCCAGTAGCTCTGCATGTCTCCATTTTGTTCTTTTAACGTGGATCATAGTCCTAATTCACTTTATCCCGTGTAGTCGTCTGCTTGGAGAGTTATACATACTTGGACAAGCGTTTCCCAGGAAAATACTGCTTTATGCTTTGCCAGATAATATTATACCTCGAGTTGCTGTAAAGTGGTAATGGATTTAGACTTGTAGAGTAATACATTATAGTTTTCTGTTGAGCCCAGAATCTAATAGTTACTGATTGCCATGGGGTACTACGATCGAAACACTTATTGTTTCTGGATTGCTGTTTCTATTAATAATTTGTGCAGAAGCGGGATGAAAAAGAAGCTGCGAAGGCAGACAAAAAAGATTGAGAAGCTAAAGAGAAAACTTGGGAATGAGCTTAGTGCTTTAAATGAGCTCCTTGCAGAGTCTCGTCTACCAAAGGACTACTGTTATTGAATCCCTGTTTTTTATGTGCTCAAAGTCTTTTCAGTCATTTATCGAATCCCTATTCTTCTGTGCCTAAAAATGGATGACTGAGAAGACTTTAGGCATACAGAAAAACAGATATTCGAGAACTGATCCTCTTCTTGAACAGTTCGCGACATTCATGAATTGTTCATTCAGAATTGGACTGTTGTTCATCGACATATATATCGAGAGAGCAACATATGTACCGACTGACTTGCACACTATATGAGTCATTGTGATGTTGACTTTATGTACTTTGCTACTACACCTATCAAATGCTACAGGCTCTTTTTGAAGGACTTATCGAGATTTTGTTCCCCTCGTCTAATAGTGTAATTTTGGATTTCTTGTTTCTTGAAAAAAAAAAACAGAAGGCAAAAGAGAAATAGAGATTCGAAAATAGAACTATTCTCTTTCTGTCCCAAATCCTTGTTCCTCGGTACTTAAAGCCTTTTAGTCATCTAATTTATTGCAATGATAGGCTGAAAAGGTTCTGGGCACTAAAACAGAAATTCGGAACTGATCCCTGCTTATAGTGATAGTCTAGTGGCTAAATATGATGCAGGGGAGCCTCTGACTGATGCTGACCAACAATGGAAAGAAGAGTTTGCGCCCTTCTATAACGGTGAAGATGGTGACTTATCAAAACCTGCAGAGCCATCATCATGGTTCTCAGTTCTCTGGCAATGACCGCTGTAACATATAGAAAGGGACGCTTACCATCAAAACAATGTACGTGCTACTTCCTAACTTTTAATGTGCTGTAGCATTTAAATATGTATTCTTGTTTTCCATTTATTTTTGGTCCATGCCATTTCGTGAGGATCAAATCAAACTTTGTATTCCTATCGCTGTGATTCATAACAGTTGAATGAATGTATGAATGATTGGGTATATTTTGAAGTCCAAACCTAGTTGCAGCATTTCTTCTTCTTCCCTCTCGGCCATTGTCTTAGCAACCAAATACGTCACGGACGCTGTGTTCAATTTTGGCGTTGTCCAGAATGTTTATGGATATATCTGTGGACCCATGCTGCAAAAGAGATACAATGGACCTTTAGATCATTTAGTTCTTCGGTTTTGGTGTCGGGAAGGTAGGGGCAATCTTGAAGTGGATCAACCCCTTCAGAGAAGTGCATTCCCATACCATGGCCCTCTTAGCGTTACATGGGAAGCAAAAGCAGACAGTCCACAAGTACATGGTTGGGCAGCGTCCTGTCTATTTTATCTCTTGGAGACCGTGAAACAAAAAGCTTGTGGCCTTGTCTTCTCTGACAGCCACATCTATCCGTATTTGTGGACCATTTTCTTAAAAGAAAAACATAAAACAATTTACTGAGGCAGGAACAGCAGGCAGTGGATTTTAGAACTACTGGGGCTTTTCAATCCCTAGCCACGACTCCGTAACATTTAATTGTTTGTTCTCTAAAAGAGAGGAAATGGGCAAAAGGCAGTATGTGGGGAAATAGGTTTGAATGTGACATTTAGATGTACACAGATCATTGAATTTGGAATACAAGTAAAAGAAGAGGCAATCTTAGTTTTGCAAGACAAACTTGGTCACTTGGGAGAATGGAAATGCACGAAGAAGAATTGTTGTACTGAAAGGAAAAATGATATGTGTTTGGTGAAACAAAATGATAGTGCTTGATGGCTTTTGTTTCTACCTCCAATCAAAAAGACCGAAGCTTTACCAATGCTCCTTGGACTTGGAGTGGACGAAAGAGACACAAAAGAGTGACAGCCTGGTAAGGTGAATGGATGGACCACACCAAGTCTAATGATAATTAGTTATAATCTCTCTCTCTCAGTCTCTCCCCTAATCATACTTCTTCCCCATGGGCCTGGGGTCCATTTTATCGTCATTACCGGAGTTACTTGTGGAACTTCATCTCAAGTTGTTCTAGAATGCAATAAAGACGCACATACTTTCTGCGCCACAGTCATGTTTCTTCTTTTGTTAAAGCAAAACACTAACCTCAACCTGCCTTGATTACCAGTCAAATTGGCTTACAACACTCTTTTACATGTCAGCCTGAGCTACACAGCATAGAGGGAATCTAATGATGCAATTAACTTCACCTAACGCCTTGGATTTACCATCACTTGCAGCATCAATATCCTTAATTTGAGATACTTTAAATTTATGAGCAGTTCAGGAAACCCCAAATCACAACTTCCTAAATGGTTTACGAATAGTAATGCCTAACACCAGGGTTAATGTATAGGATGCTTGTTCCTCATTTGTCTAGGCAACTGTAATTGAAGGGTTTTATTGAATTAGGCACCTCAGTATTTCAAACTAGAATTCCTAATTGTCTGGTCCAAGGTGGTGGTCAATTAATGACTATGTGTGATAAGAATATTGATGTGATTTTGACTCAGAGGGCAGGAAAATATTGCATCAATTTGAATTTATAACAATTTGATTCGTTGTTTCTGTTATATCAGATTTTATTGCATAATTTCCACAGACAACTGCTGTGATGTGAAACCTAAAATCAGGCAGATCCAACTGCTTTTTTGGTAGCAACTAATTAAAGATCCTATCTTATTGGTTGCCAGAGAACATTATTGTCCTAATAATTACATTCTTAAGAGCTGTATATGGTACATCTGACTTATCAACAAAAATATTCTTTTAAGATTAGTCTTTTCATTCTCTGAAAAAAGCTCTTATCTTCTAATTTGATGAACTGTAAAAAGTTAATGACGTTCTTCAGAGTACTTTTGATAAATTTTTATCATATACAACAAGTAGGCCTGCACTTTAAGCGTTGTTAAATTGCAAAAACTCCTAAATTTAGTCACAGTCTGCTCCAAATCCAGTTTTAAGTGACTGCTAAGTTATCCCCACAAGTGGCTGTGAACCATCACAATCAGCAAAGCCAAACATGTATGTACTGCATGTTGTGCTATCTCACATCAACTGAATTTGCTTTGTCACCCAACAAAATGTCTTAATACAACTGAAGATAAAGTATGTGTGCTCATTGCTTCTGTCTCATTCTTGTTTGCAGAGAAGGTTCATTACTGTTCAATGTACTGATTACATTTTAGGGTTGAATGCACCTCTACCTTACTGTTACTTGTTAGTCTCTAACCTTCAACGCTTTCTACTGTGGACACCAGATGTCAGATCTTTTAATAAGTAAAAAGGTGATAACAGCAGATTTCTTTCCGCTGAGGCTTGGAAATATTTGATTTTGTCGACAGCTTTTCAAGAAAGAGGCTGTCTTCTCTTGAAAAAGAGTACCTACGCACATCTGAACTCCACTACTTTATTCTTCCAACTTATCCGCACACAGATATCATATCCTCCCCTTTCCACTGTGTAATTGTATATACAGATATGCATATATTTTTATTATTTCTGTTAAAGTCTACGAGATTGTAAAGCTCTCTGCTTTGATTCCTCAGCCAAGTCATAACCTCACCATTGCCAACCTGTTCTTTTGATGCCCTCACAGATTTTCAACCCAAGAAAGAAAATTGGAAGCAATGGCACCAAATTAAAGCAGGAGTCATTTTTAAACTTGTGTTCTTTAGGCTCCCATTTGGGACAACTTTTACCATAAATTGAAACACATGATCTCAGTATTTTAGGATATTAGTTATAGCTAGTCATCACTTACCAGTGATGAAACGCATATAAATAACACGAAACCAGATCCTCTGTCCAGTTTTACTCTGTCTCATGGAATCTCAACCATTTATTTTGCAAGACTCACGTGGATCCTATGCAGATCCCACATGAATAAATGACTGAGATTTATTGGACACAATAAGACAACATAATATTGGACAGAGAATCTGGACTCAAATAACACATAGAGCTCAACTCACCAGTTACTGAGATGGAAAAGCTAAAAATGGAAAAAAGAAGATCAGAGTAGTGGACTCCAGATGAAAAATAGCCTAGAAAATCATTGTTAATCATAAGTCAGATTTAAGAGATATACATTTGTCCCCACTAACAGCTGGTAACGATTAAGAATCAATTTTCCCCACAAGACACGCGATTTTCGCTGAGGTTACACAATATCATCCCACTGGAGGCCCTACCTTCAATGTATTCCAGCTAAATTTGATAGCAATATCTGGAGGGTATCGTTTTCATGGTAACTGTTTCTAACTTTGACCCTTTTGTTTGCTTGTTAAGCCTCTCAGAGCACAATACGTTAGGAGGCTTGGAAGCTTGCGCGTGCCGACTCAGTACTCTGAAGCGGGAGCACTTCATGAACAGTAAATATAACAAGGAGCAGTAAAGAGTAAATTTAAATTGTAGTGCCACCAAGAACTCGTGACAAGATGTTTATATTAATGTTAAGGTAAGATACAAAGGTTGGAGAAACAAAGATTACAGATATCATTCATCTTTAAAAAAATTACAGAAAGTGAAACACTTGTCTCTGCAGTCTCCAACTCCTTCCCTTAAATGTTACAGAAGTAAATGAGGTCCTCTGTAGAACTGATTTTCACCACCAGTAACAATTAGTGCTAGATTTTACAATGCGGATTCCTTGTTAACTATTCTTCAAAGAATCAATTGCTCCAATCACTGACAAATAATGAGGAAACGAAAGTGAGGAAATTTACTCTTTCTCCCAGCTAAGGACTGATACAAACTGGAACTTGGCTGTATTTACACAGGACTCTCTGTGACCAAAGGCACTTGTCTATGAACTTGACTGTAATTTCGAGAAACGTCAATGGAGTAATCGGTTGTTTTAGCATCACAACTCAATTTTCATCTGAGCAGCGGGTAAAGAATCTGCAACAAGAAACCTGGACCTAAGTTCTGAACTGAAAGCCATCAACATTTCATTGAACATCAGAATTTTTCCGGGACTTTTTGTCTTACCTTGAAAGCTTTGCTGCTGATTCTGGCCATACCCCATCTGCACAATACTATGGAGCTCATCCTCCCAAAATGTTGGAACCTGAAATGCAAATAAAGAAACAACGACGGTTTCATAGAATGAAGGCCAATCAAAATGCATAAGACTAGTTATCTTTTGTTCTGTTCAAAATACCTGACGAGAGTTATCGCCAAAGCCGTCAAGGGGAGGCAACTGCATACTTGGATTTCGCTTTGATGCAGCAGTCAAAGGGTTCATTGAAAACTGATATCCTGCATTAGTGGATAGACCACTCTGCAGGGGTAATCCTTGCTGTGACTGGTAGCCATAAGGAAATGCTTGTGTCGATGAATCTAATGAGTAAAGATTGTTCGACACGGATCCACGAGATTGAAAGATCTGAAACATGGAAGAAATTGAACATTACTTCAGATAAAAATGTTACGAATTTTTAAGACTAAGTCTGTGACAGGAATAAGCAATAAATATCTGACTTACATCCTTAGACGAAAGGGCTTCCATGTTGAAGTCCATCCTAGGATTCACAGACGCCAACTTCATGGAGAGGAACTGCAAATGTTATCAACGGACCAGCCCAATATCAAATCAAGTACGCCATTTATACTTTTGAGGGAGAAACCTAAGCAAAGCTTAGAATTTACCTCAACTTGGCGTTGCAATGACTGCACATAGTTTATAATCTCATCAAGCATAACAGCTTTTCCGGTCACCTACAATTGAAATTTCAAGCCCATTTAGAGGATTTCATTTCTTCTTTTAGGTAGGTATCAGGAAAAGAAAACAGAAAAGCCAGAAAATGACAGTATGGTATTACACCTTATTGCATCCCGGAACAAGATCTTGAAGAAACTTCATCCTTTCACTGATTTTCTCTCTCCGTACCTGACCAAGATAGAATGAGAGTTCAATGCAAAAATCTTGTGGCATCACAAAATATGGACAACAGAAAGTTGTCTTGATTCCTACTCTTTCAGCAAGGCTGTGGCTATCTGTAGCCTGACCCCTTCTTGCTCTGACATGAATGTAGTCCTTCGGTGGATCCGCTGGCTTGGAGCTGTCTTTGTTCTGATTCTGATTTCCATTTTGTTGTTCTTCTTTGGCTTTTCCTGAACCCTTCTGTCGTTCATTGGCTTCATCTGATTTACTCCTTTTTCCACTGGATTCATCGTTATTCTCCGCCAGTACCTGCAGTGAAAATTGAAATCTCCGTTGGTTCTCAAAAAACCCAAAAAGCACCAACTTGAACTGAAGTTATGTGTTACCTTAGCATCAGAAGAACAAGGAGATGGAGATGGATTTTCTTTAGTCTTTCCTCTAGGAACTGATTTCCTTTTCCTGGAATTCGGTTCGTTCTGGCCTTTCATGCTCATCTCTCCACCTGGGATCTGCTCAGACACTGAAGACTCCTCCTTTAAATCTCCAAAATCTGCATTCTCTTTCTTGTTGGAATTTGGATTCCCATCTTGTGGCCAGCTTTTATTGCTTTCCTGAACGATCGCTTGAGATCCAGCGACCTTCATAGAATTGCTACTCTGGACTCTGGAGATGTTACCAGGTTCAGCTCTTGCCATCAAACCGTGAGGCAATTCAGCTGGATTCAATCCTAATTGCCCACTTAAGCCTCCAAGATTCCTGTTTCCAAAACATGAATATCTTGCAGCCCTCTCTGCAAATCCAGGATCAGTAGGAAATGGAGCCAAATTTGGATGGTTGGCTAAACTGTTCCCGAGAATTGGAAAACTGCCTCTGATTTGCGAATCCTTCATTGAAAGATTCAATTTTGGAGGAGAATTCAATGGGGTACTGTAACATGAATTGTTAGAACTACTGTTATTATTGATGTTGTTATTGGTATTGTTAAAATAAGATTCCGGCGAAATCTCGCCCGAGTTGCAGATACTTCCTAGTCTTCCAATAAGTTCTCTGATCATAACAGTGTCACCACTGCCACGATGAGAAGAAATGACATTAGCACTTGACGCTACAGGAGATGAGACGATGGAGCTCAGAGCAGACTCAAAGGGATCGCTCTGATCCACTGAGTTCTCCCAGTTGGCATTGAAAAAGCAAGAATTCAGGTCATTTGATTGCATTTCAATCCCATAAGTGGAAGAATTCCACATGGACGTCGCACTGTTTGCTGTTTCATTCATGAAAAATTTCTCCTTTTCCATGGATAGAAACCAGAAGTAAGTAAAATCTGCTACTACTAACAGGGCAAGAACTGAAGTGATTCAGAGAAAAGCTGAGGACCCAGATGAAGAATTAAAGTCAAACCCCATAAACCAATAAAGACTACCAGAGACTTAATCCTGTGAAAGTTTGCCAGGAAAATTTTGTCTTAAATAGGCAGCCTGTTGTTCTAGGACAGGGAAAGAAAGCAAAGGTAAAAGTTTACCGAAGGGAAAGGACAAATAATGATGATAGACTTCTTGTATGTCACTCAATTTGGGAATAGAACCAAGATGGGAAAAAAATGGAGGTGAGAACAAAGAGTGTGCACTGTGCAAGCTAGAAAAGCATAAAGGAAGAGAGAGAATATAAATGGGAAAGTGAAGAGGAAGCAAGAAAGAAAAAAAGAAATGTCTATTTGACTTTACTGTAGTTGGCCTTTCTTATATTAAATCTTTGAATGTATATTATTATTGACAGTAATCTCTGCCTAAAACTGCGTAAAAAGACGGTGAAGTTTTGGTGACAATGGCTTAACTCCTAATGCCGGGCCTTATACGTCAAACCAGCTTAGTTCTTGTCCCTCTTCAGTACTGACTTCTCTTCCCCCACCAAGTTTGGATTTTTTTATTAAATGTGCTGCTTGTTTTCCTCTCTTATGTATGTATATAGTTGTTGCTTTATAGCTGTAGATTGGGTTTTATTCTAAGGAACAAGAGGGGTTAAAAAGCACAGTGATTATGGTGGAGAGAAGCAGAAAAAGAAGAAGAAGAAGGTGGCTTCTTGTTGCTTCTGTTGGCACAAAACACTAACACTTCTGACTTCTTCTTTGTCATATGGTGCTTAAGCTTTTAACTAATCATCAATGATTATTGCACAGAAGAAAAAAGGGTTAAACAAGTACTGCATGATTAACTATGGCTAGTACACCCAATAACTTTGATATTTGCTTTGTAGTGGTTAAAGAGTCGTTGTGTCTACACTACACTCTCTGTAGATCCAGAAATAATATATATAATTTGTTGTCCTTTTACATAATTTATTTCCCAGTGAAGACAAGAACAAAGAAGCCAAAAAAATACTTACTTGACAAAATTATACTGGCCTCAGATATTAAAAATTGTATCTTTCCAATGTTTGAGCTCAAACACATTTTGGCTGATGGAGTGTCCGTTTCTTCATTCCAAATCATAATGAGTTTTATGTGTGGTGGAGTAAATTGGTTGTTAGGTCGTTTTCATCTCATAACTAAACACGAGCTCACTGTATTTTAGGTGGGATCATTGATTACTTGAAAAGTGAAAGCAGTAGAAAAGGAGGCTTAAAGGTTTTGAGTTTTTACTTCCAAGGCCACACACCTTTCTCAGCCCAAATTTCTACTCCAAACCCTCAAAGTACATCAATGGCCCAAATGATTGCTTTAGATGCTGGGGTTGCCATTGTTTCTAAAGTCATTTTTCGGTTAGGCCTGTGAAATTGAATTGATAGTTGTTACTGCTTTCTCTTCTCTTAAGTACTACAAGATATGGTTACAATTAGAGATGGCAGTCAATTTTTAACTCAATTAATATCCGCATTATCCAACCCAATAGATTTAGATATGGTAAGTAAATCGTAAAAACCGATGGATATGGATATGGATATGGGTTGAGTCATAAAAAATGGATATGGATATGAGTTGAGTAAAACCCGAACCATGGATACCCATATCCTACCCGTTTTTTAGTAACTCTATTTTTTCTATTTTTTCTTGAATATTTATGGTTAAATATAATAAAATATTAAAATTTTATACGAAGAAAC
>JANKOD010000005.1:8119486-8133160 GCA_026284645.1 Erythroxylum acuminatum | reverse complement strand
CTCGATACGACGAAATCCCTGTTCCACGCTAGATTGAGCCCGGTATAAACTCCCTAGAGCTCCGCTATCATCGCTGAGCACCATTCAAGCTTACGAGCGAAACCTCCGAACCATTAGCCGTGGCTGTCCCGAAAGAGTCATCCAGCAGTGGCCGAAAATCACTTTTTTTATTAACTGACATTTGATCAAGAAAGATAAAAGAAGTAACGTGGCAACCATGCAATTGCAATTGCAAGCACATCTGTTCCTTAGATGACTCGCACGTACGACGTTTACATGGAAACACACACACACGCGTAAGAATGTTTTCCCAGAAATTAACGTACTTTCATGTCCTGATGAAACATCGAGGAAACCTTCCCTCGTCTTCCTCGTTCAGAACTTATCGATTCTATTGTTTATTACAACTATTGTAAGATTAAGATTTATCTTTATTCCTCGGAACTGGTCCAAGTTCGTGCCACCTTCTTGGAAAACTCCCCTTCAAATATCTCCAATCCCGCCATTGTTATCTTCATGTTCCCAATGTTGAGCCAAGTTCATTCCCTCGCTTTAATAGCAAGCAAAAACCTCTCTTTTTAGTTTTCAGGAATCTCCTTTTTTGACGCCAAATCTTGCACTTTCCGTACACCACCATGTTCCACCTCCTCATACCAAGGAAAATACGTATCTGTGTAGATGAATTCGGTGTGCTATAAATATGGAAGTCCATCCACCTGGATCCAGTAGGTCTAGCTCCTTCATTGTGAGCTTTTTTCTTCATCTATCTCTTCGTTTTTCTTGCCCTTTTCTGGGTTCTCTTTACAGTTACTATATAGTTGCATATATATCACATCAGTAAGATGGCTGAGATATATGTAAACGATAGGAGATTAAATAAATCCCCAGCAAAGAATAACAAGAAGGGTCATGGTTTCACAAGGAAATGTGCTTCTTTGATCCAGGAACAACGTGCGAGGATCTATGTTCTTCGTCGCTGCGCCACCATGCTCCTTTGCTGGTACATCCATGGAGATGACTAGATAGCTAGCTGGGGAGTATTTATTTCGTGTCCTTGTTTCTTTGGTTCATTAGTATGTATCTTTTTTCTTAATGCTTTCAGCTTTCTGTATGTGCTAGGCCGGTCTGGTTATGGTGTGCCTTATTATCCAAATCTCTCCTCAAAGTGTCATTAAATTCTTTTTTGACCTATTTGGTGTAATCCAATGGGTTTGTAGACACTGGAGAGCTTGGATATATAACTATGTAAGCCATGCTCTTGCTTATATACGAGCAAGAAATGAAGTTTTTGATTTCTGAAGGAGTGCCGATTGCAGTGAAGACTGCATACATACGTAATTTCTATGTCACCCTTCGTTTTTCTTTTTCTTGTTTGGTTCCTACTCGTCAGGAATAGCGGACCAGCACTAGGAGCAATTCGCGCACATAAAAAGGGGGCGAATAACCCTTGTACACTGAATAACTTCCAAGTCGGGTGTTGTACTAATGCTATATAATATGCAAATGTCAGGTATTTCTCTAATCATCTCGGCAATTCTCTGTTTGTTGTAAGCTAACGGAGACAAGTTTGTATGAAATGTTTTACAACACAGTAAGTGTAAGAAACTGCATATGGCAAAAAGAGTTGCGACTCGTTGCATATCCTTGAATTATTACACCGAAACACATTATTAGTATTAATCGGTAAGACGATTTTATAAAACAGTTGTATAAGAGAGAACTTCGACAGAAGAATATAGGGAATGTGAAGGCGACAAGAGCACATTACATCTTCCAAGACCAGGAACTAAGGGTCAGACAAAGCTACCTGAACTTTGGAATTTCATATATCCGATTCAATGGCATGGTTATGAAGTTCGGGGCAAAATTTTTGGCTGAAGAGATTATGCCACCTATGCAAAATTTAGAAGGGATCATCACACAAAGCACAGAAAGTTCTCATGACAAGGCGCTGTCATTTTCTCTACATCACTCGCAATATAAAAGAATGTTTCAAACTACAAAAATGCATTCAAATGAAAATCAAGAGACAAATAATATACAGTTATGATTCCTAAATGGGGTAAAGCGTTCAAGGACAAGGATAAATATGCAGGCTTAATAGTATCATTCAAAGCAACTCATAATGACACAATGGAACCAAACTGAGATAGACGCTGAAAATTTGTCAATATGTAGAAGTAGCAGAACTCATCAAGAACAACAGGAAAATCTGCCTTGAGTTTGCTTTCCTCCACCATTGTTAACGAGGCTTACCCTGTTGACAGTTAACTCAGCTTTGTATGAATCCGAATTAAGGACTTTCCTGCTGACATTGTTATAGATTTCACGGATGACAATCTCAAAAGCTGTTTTAACATTGGTAGAATCCAGGGCTGACGTCTCAATAAAGAATAATCCCTCTGATTCTGCGAGGCTTTTGCCTTCTTCCACACTTATTTCCCTGATGCTTTCCAGATCACATTTGTTCCCCACAAGCATCCTTGCCACCGTAGTATCCGAATGAGCTGCATTACATTTTCAGTAATGTTTGCAAAACATTATAAGTAACCAAGAAGCGAAAAGGATAAAAACAGAAACAGACATAATGAAGGAATCAACAAGACGGACAACTTCCCTACATTCTTCAGGACATCCTGGACATCTAATGTTTAAGTGGGGTTCCAGAAGCAAACATTAGACTTTAGGGCAGTTTTTGTGACAAGATGTCACGACTTTGGACGAAATTTCTTGTGACAAAAACGACAGTATGTTTTGCTTGTATTCCTTTCGAACTTCAGTGGATTTTCATGTCCACTAATAGATGACCACAAAATTTTCTATAAAAAAAATGTGTGAAAGCATAAATGTATGTGAAAATTATACCACACAGGCACATATAAACATCAGAATTGCAATTGTTACGTGTCAATCGTAGAAATTAACCACTCCAAAGGGTAGGTTCAGCCGCTCCTCATTTCCATATCCATTGTCAATACCAAAGAGAAGATGATTTTTAACAGAGATATAATTCCCAATCCCTTCAGCATCATTACGAAGCACCATTTTCCTTAGAAGGTTGAAACAGATCTTATCATCCGTTTGAAACAAAATCTAGACTGTGAGATTGTCAGGCTTGGCCTGCATAGCGGTTGGCAGGTCTACTTATTAAATGTGGACATGCTTGGGAAGATGAATACAGCTAAGATTCATTGGCAATGTTGGGTTGAATTGGGGACAATGGATACTAAAATTTTAATACTGCGTTACGATCTGAAAAAAAAAGAGAAAAAAAAACCATCTTCTCCTATCTTTGCAAGACTTTATGGAAAGTAGTTGCAATGGGGTAGTCAGTCTTTTTGAGAAATGCTAACAAAGATTCCTCAAAGTTCGCATTTTTAGTAGGCTTTTGTATTAACAATCATCAAAGTTCACCACTTTCCGAAAATTAAACCAACACCAAAACAATCTGTCAGAACAAAACTCCAAATTCCATCAATTTCCCAGAAAATTACAACATAGAAAAGCATAAAGTGCCCAAGCAAGATAAATTTGGCAACGGAAAACAACTTAAAAGACTTACTTTTGAGCTCATCGAGCCACCGAGTAACGCTTTCGAAAGTGGATCGGCGGCTAATATCATAAACAACAAGGGCACCGACAGCTCCTCGGTAATAAGCAGAAGTCACAGCCCTGAACCTCTCCTGTCCGGCGGTGTCCCAAATCTGAGCCTTAACTTCTTTTCCATCAATATCCATGCTCTGGGTCTGAAACTCCACCCCAATAGTGGCCTTCGAGTGAGGATTGAACTCGTTTCGAGCATAACGGGACAGCAAGTTAGATTTGCCAACAGCAGAGTCACCGATAATGACAATCTTGAACAAGTACTCCTCTCCTCCCTCGTCCTCCGACGAAGACATTGTGGTGTCTTTGGGAGAACGCAAAAATTACCCTTTTAGGAGAAGGGCGTAAATGGAGTTGATGATCTCCGAAACTTCTGCTTTGGCGCTTTAAAGATTATAGCTTTTAGGAGTAATTCTGGCTTAAGTTGGGCGGGGCAAAGAGACAAAGCGGAGGCAAATGAACAAAGACTCCACTAAAGTGGACCTGGCTGAGGACATGCAAAGTAATGAGGAGTGGGGTAGGACCTACTATTCACTATTTCCACCGCTATCTCCACTCGTCTTGTCTTACGCGCCACCGCCAAACCAATATCGGAGGCGAATGTCAGTACACTAGCATTCTACGGAAAACTAACAACTGTCAAATTCAGTTTTATGTTTTAATTTAAATCGTTGAATATTTTGAAATAAGCAGAAAATATGATTTTAAATATATTTGAATAAATTCAAGTTAAGATTATTGTATTTTTATCGATACAAAAAAGTAATTTTAAAAATTATTTCAAGATCTTAATTTTATTAATTATTCCAATATTTTTTTCTCACTTTCAATTGTCATACTTATTTCAATAAAATATTTTGTAATTATTTTACCTCATAGTAAATATATAATTCCTATAAATAAATTAAATTAATCTGAGAGAAGGTGTCTTTAAAAATTGAGAATAGATTTAATATTTAAAAATATTGGAAAATATTTATGAATAACAGTTATGTAGTTTTTACAGTTTCAAAATAATCAAACATCATGCTTTGCTTGTTGGAATGTGTCCAGGAGCGTGACAAAAGGAGTTGAAGGAGCGCGTGAGGCAATGGCGCTAAAGATAAAACACGCGTAAGCATGACATAGTGGGACCGCTCAACGAGAGTGTGAGACTTCACGGGCCCATCCTCAACCCATTTATGACCCTCCCGATTATTCTATTTCTATATAAATTTTCTATATTTCTCACCAAAGCGTTCCATGAACAAAAACTTGGGCCGGGTCAGGTTTAAACTTATTTAACCTGATCCGATTTTAAAATTTTAAAATATTTAATTTAAATGATTCATTTTTTATTTTTTTTCTTTTTAAAATAATTTTTGTAATTAAAAATTAATTAATAGGTTAATTTTATAAATTAATTTAATTCTAATTAAATATCTTAAACTTTAATTTTTATTTTTTATTTATAATAGAGTAAAAATTAAAAATAAATTAATAACCGTACAACAGAAAATTACATTAAATTGATAGCAAAGTTTGTACATTTAAAAGAAAATAAAGCAGATAAAATGGGATTAGAGTAGGAAGGGGCACGACCATCTTCTATTTGTGGTCAAAGAAGTGACACTTGGAATACTGGCACTCTTCACAGCAATCTTCTTCCATCTTCTCTAATCCAAAAGCTTCTTGGCTTCCATGGAAACCATTCACGTACACTCTCACTTTCTCAGCCATTTTCCTCATAAACCCACCAAAACCATGCTAATGTTTACTGCAATACAAGGGTCAGTCAGAGTACCTTCTCTCTCTCATCTCTTCTGCACCTACACTCATTCTTCTTTTTCTTCTACTATAAAACCTCCTCAACCAGTTACTGCCCATTTCAATTCTTTAAGAAGTGCCAACAACTTCTCTAGGCTCTCTGTCTTCACTGCCAATGTTAGTGATGCCAAAACTGTGAACTCCAACGACACTGCCAACTCAGAAGTCGTTGAGACCTCGCTTGATGACATGCGACAAGCTCGGGTGTGTTGCTTTTTTGCTACTATTGTTTTTAATTTGCTGTTATTTTACATTGTACGTTCCTGGTTTACTGACTGAGCGTACTTGCATTGATACAAAGGGGTACTCAAAAAGGCATGCTTTTCTAAAGTTGAATCATTTATGTTTTACCGGACACTGATTAGCTAACGAAACCTTTCAACTTAGGACTTCTAAATTGTGCATGAGGCTCTTGCAAAATCATAAAATTATCTTCTTTAACCAGCTTGCATTCAGCAAATAAGTTTTCCCTTCGAAGTTGTTCTGCAAAGTTTGATCTGATTTGACGAAGTTGTGTAATCTAACACATTCTGTTAATGGAAAGAAGTAGAGGTCTGCTGATTGGGAGGCGATAAGAGCTTACCTGGAGAATGGATCCATATTTGAGGGCAGGATTGAAGGGTGCAATGCTGGTGGACTGCTGGTTCGGTTTTATTCTCTTCTGGGATTTCTTCCATTTCCGCAACTGAGCCCATCTCACACTTGTAAAGGTACTTTTGAAATGGTTTCTTGACTTCCATGATCTCAACTCTCCCCTCTCTTTTATTTAATTGTTTTGGAGCCAAAATAGTAATCTTTTATTTGATTAGTCTATAGTTGTACTACACAGTTATGCAGGTCGAATTTTTAAAAGGAAATATCTTTACTTATAATCACTGATTAGAACTTTATATTTTCTTGTTTTTGGCGAATAAAGTCCTAGAGTCCTGCTTGTTTTGCTCCTTTGGACTGTTTTCTTCTATTCTACTAACCTTTATTGGAGTTGGTGAGCAAATGGGGTTTGATATTCACTGCATGGCTAGAGTTTAGTTACTGTTAGTTGTATTGTCCGGAAGAAGTAAAATAGAAACGGAACAAATAAACAAATGACGAGGAGAATTAGATGGCAATTGACAGGAGTTGTATGCTGCTCTGCATTAGTTAACAGATATATAATAAGGACATCATAATCCTTGAATTTAAGATTCAAAATTTGAAGAATACCATTGAACGCAATGGATGTTAAAGCCTCCTCCTACAGGGTTCAAATCCTCTTCATGCTTTCCCAAAGTACAAAAGCTTGATGTTGCAGATGTTAACTTCTCATCGGGATAATTTCAGTTTCAGTTTTTGCCAATCATTTTGTTCTCTCATTATTTCTGAAGTGGAATTACTTCTTGTGCCTTTGCTGTTCCAGTTGCTCATAACATTATTTGTTGTCATTATAGGCAATCTTTCCAATAGTGGAATTTCTTTTCCTTTTCTTGATGTTTCTTTATAATTTTTCTCACATATTTAAAATTCCTTATAGTGTTTTCTTAGAAATAGACCATAATTAACTAATTGTGCTTTTTTTCCCCTTCTTCTTCTCTCATTTTTGCTATTACTCTTCATGTAGCACCCCAAAAAAGCATCCATGAGATCGCTGAAGCTTTGACTGGCACCCTTATTCCTGTGAAGGTAGTCAAGTTTTCCATTACATCATCTTCAAGTTGTCTGGTCTAATGTATTTATTTATTATTTTTTCATATGCTTGTTTGAATTTTGAATGTGATAAGAACTTTAAACCTTGAGTATGCATAGAAGTTTTTAACTTAATGGTACAGTAATTTGATTGTTGAATGCAATTTAGTGGATATTAGTTACTTAATCAAGAGGGAAGAAGATTGGAATGTCTTCTTCTTTAACGCGAAGAACAGTACGCAAATGCAGAAAGTAGATGAAAGAGTAAGGGAGGCTAAATTGAGTTGGGAGGGGTGATCAAGCTCAACCTAAGTTGATTTTTGATGTAATTTGTGTTAATATTGGGAAAATGGAGAAACATAAGCCCGGTGGCTGATCCCAATTATAATTTTGTGTTGAGTTGAAGATCTAGAAAGAAGTGGAGCAAGTCCTTAAAACTTAAACTAGAGTTAGCCTGTTGTACAGATAACTTAACCCCTTTTCATGTGCACTTGAAATTTCAATGATCGAATTGCTTGTTGGTCAATGAGATATTGGTACCTGTATTTTTCCTCTACATATGGATCCTTCTTTGATTATTTTTCTTTTGTTTTATTAAGATCATTGGATGATTGTTATTTGATTTTTAATAACTAGGTTATCCAAGCAGATGAGGAGAATAGGAGATTAATATTTTCCGAAAAGGAAGCTGTCTGGACAAGGTTTTCTGAGAAAATACAAGTGGGTGATGCATTTGTAGGAAGGGTGGGCGCAGTTGAAGATTATGGTGCCTTCGTTCACTTGCGCTTCCCTGATGGTATCTTGCATTTATGTGATGTATATGGGGTGTGTGTATATCTATGTTATATTTATGCATGTATGCTTATGTAATTTGGAATCAGATTTGTGTAGTGCAAGAGTTTTTAGTTGTGTCTAAAATACTACAGGTCTGTATCATCTCACTGGGCTAGTACATCTCTCGGAGGTTTCATGGGATCTAATTCAAGATGTGCGTGACATCCTAAATGAGGGGGATCAAGTGAGAGTCAAAGTTATAAACATTGATAGGTGGGTCTATTCTGCTTGATGTCCTGAATTTCCTGCTTTTTTCCCAAACAAATGTACTTATTAACCAATACAAGATAAATGGAGAGCATAGTTTGATGAAATTAATCCATATTGTCACTTGGATACTGGGGGAACAGAAAGCAAGTTTTGATACAGATAAATAAAACATCCATCATATAAGTGCTTCCTATGCAAACATACTTTTTGGTTTTCATGTTTTATTTTTGTATTATGAATACTTGTGATCAATCTGATGTTTGTTAGAACGGTTTTTTAGTGCAATCAAGTCTATCTTTTTCGATTAGAAAATTGATGCAGGCACAGGTCTAGGATTGCTCTATCAATCAAACAATTAGAACAAGATCCATTGCTAGAAACCTTGGACAAAGTAATTCAACAGGTCGGTAATATGATAAAAAGTTCAAATCTTTTCTCCACAGGGATAAGGTAATGTTGTAGTTTAATGCAACAATTCAAATTTGCAGGATGGATCAGTTGGATCTGATTCTTTAGGTTCGAGTCAGAGCAGCACGATTGAGCCACTTCCAGGACTTGAAGAAATAATTCAAGAGTTGCTGCGTGAAGATGGGTAAGATATTGTCATTTCATATTTTATGGTTTCTTTTATCATCTTCTTTTGGATAGGAAAATATCTGATTGGCAATCAGAAAGAAAGAAAAATAGACAATAGGAAAGAGGATGCAAATGAACAGGGTAAGGCCTTCCAGCAGCGCTTAGATGTCAAAAAGTCACACACGCTTAATGAAACTGAATTCCAAGTGCAGCACAAATTCTGCAGCAATAGGTTATGTAAACAAAGAGCGATTCATAAATTATTTCATTGCATATCCTAGTACTCTCTAATTAGTACAAACATATAGCAACTATGTGGGTCAATGCCTTCTTTCTATTCAAAATGCTCCTGAATTTATTACAGAAGAAAGCTAGGTATGATTTTTCCAAATTTCCTGGCAAATCCTGTGATTCCCTGATATGTACTTGTCAATATGAAACTTGATATTTTAACCAAAATGGTTTACTCTCGTTTTTGCTTCTCACCCATATTAGATTTGCTAGGTTTACAATGATTTTGTGTCTTTTTGTACCTTATTTGCATCTATAATGTGTTCTTCAGTCATCTGTTCTATTTCTAGCTTTCCTAGGACAGTTTCTATCATATAATATATATATATATGTATCATCCATGTAAGCTTATATTAAGCCAGAGTAGGAAACCATACTCATAAATTGTCACATTATTGTCCAGCATAGATGATATCAGAATCAACAAACAAGGGTTCGAAAAACGAGTCGTGTCACAGGATTTGCAGCTTTGGCTTTCAAATGTAAGTTGATCTTATTTCATAGGTTAACTTTTTCTACAAATTCCATTAAAAACGCTTTATGATATTTTTACATCTTCATCTCTGTAATCGGACAGGCTCCACCTGTGAATAGGAAATTTACCCTCCTTGCTAGGGCGGGAAGGCAGGCAAGCATATAACTCTCTCTCTCTCTCTCTTTCTCTCTCTTCCTCTATCTCTCCGTCTCTCTTCCTCTATCTCTCAGGGATTTAAAGTTTTCATGATTCAGGTACAAGAAATCCAACTGATAACAACACTTGATCAGGAAGGCATCAAAAAGGCATTGCAGCGTGTATTGGAACGTGTCCCATGACTAATGTAAATTAATGATTTAATGTTTCTGCTTTCTGGCTGATGAGCATGCTGACACATTACGTTTTTCCTTCCCCTTTTCCCAGAAACTATTGGCATAAACACCATAGCAGGTATCTTGAACAGGATGTTGTAGGTCTGGCCATGAATTGCATGTAAAGGATTTCTTGAATATTATTCATACTTTTTGTTGTCTTAAGATTTTCAATTATGCTTCCTAAGCCTCCTCTCTTCTTTTATCTTTTAATTTTTCCTTTTATAATTTGAAAAACTAGATTTCTAGGTAGTATACGAGCATCAACACGGGCATATTGGTGGCTATGGACTTTAAAACTTATGAAATCCTTGAATATGGAGCAAACAGGAGTATCAACACAACTATGTATCTTTTCAACATGAGCGTGTCGATGGTCATGTAACACTTTGAAGCTTTAAAACCACTTATTTTGCACGAAACATGACCATATTAAATTACATAGGCATTAATATGGGTGTGTTGATGCCCATGTACTTTTCTAATTGCTTAATAACTTGGTTAAAACAACTCTAAATCGCTTCTAAACTAATCTCATTTTGTTCCTTCTTCTTTAAATAAGTGAATTACAACCTAAAGGAAAAATATGAACGAATTAAGTACCAAAAACAATAATATACGTAAATAAATAAATGAAATGTGCTAAATATGAACCTAAAAATATGAATAATTAAACAGTTGTCAAGCTTCTCTACAATTAAGCATTTGCTTATTCTTAAGTAAATCAATTTCATTACTCTTAACTTCATAAGAAATAACTCCAAGAAAGAATTAAACACTTCGAATATATCCAACAAGATTCTTTATTATTCATTAAATTGCAAAGTTTATAATACTTAGCTACTTGCATCAAATTGTAAATAATTTACTCTATAATTCTTCAAATTTCAACTTAATTCACACTATTCCACTTAATGCATAAAGTGAATATACATAAGAAAATTGCTAAAAATTTAAATTTTTTCATAATCCTTATTAAAAATAAAACACTAAATTTAAAAAATAAAGGAAAATTTAGAAACTTGTTTGAAAAGTCACCTAACCTTTTGACTTGAAGGTAAACATCTTGTTATGAATGCCCTCAATTGCTCAACTAAGTCACTATTTCGAATAGCTACTAATATTACTCTTTAACTTCGAGCTAGCAGAGTGAAATTACTTATACTCGTTTATTCACTTATTACTATATTTTCTCTTTTTATTTTTTAGTATGTTTGAAATATTAAAAATGTTCAAAAAAATTCATATTTAACTCTATAATTGTATAAATTATACACAAAGAATCACAATGCAAATCAAATATCTATTCTTAAAATTAACGAACTAAACTGAAATCAACTTAACATAAAAACTAATTATTATTTGCCTAAATAAATCAAATTAAAATCACAACTAAACTCATACTAAATCATCTTGATTAATATCCTTTAAAAAAATTCTCGAATCACTCACTATTAAGCTAATTATAACAAAATTAACAAATTTAGTTATTATCTCTCCCCTTCACTTAATTTGTACATTGTCCTCAATATGCAAGACGACAAAGACAATGAAAAATATTAAAAATAATAGAGGAGATGAGGATAATTGGTACTCCTTTGATAGCAAAAAGTTTTCATCCTTATATAATGTTGATATCATCTATCTAGCATTGGTAAAATCTTCTCTGCTCTAACACATAAGAGTGATGTTATCTTTATAACCTGTGGAACTCCTATCAACAAAAATAGAACTAAAAGACTAAAATTATGAAAACAAAATAAACTACTAATGAAAATTCTACAAACTACTTAATCAAAACAAAAACACTTAATTGTTAGGTTGCCACCCATTCAACACTTCTTAATGAATCTTTTAGTTAGATTTTTATGCAAGTCCTTTTTTAAACTATATCTATCATGAATGGCTTGGTTCCAATCATCTTCCCAAATAAGGGTTCATTAGCCTACAAATAGGCCATATGTTGCAATATAGTAAAGACATATAATATCAATTTAACAAAATCAACTACATCTGGTATAGCGCCTTTTAGTAACAATTTGTCAATATAAAAAGAAACAATAAAACCCCCAAGATCATCAATTAACTCTAATAATTTGTTCTGTGGAAGGTAGGAGCTTTTCATACTTAATATAACTATCGATAATTACTTGATATCCTCCTTATTTGACTCCTTCTCTTCATCTTCCTCTTTCTTCTCTCCCTTCTTTTCTTAAACAATAGCTTCCTTCTTTTCTTCAACCTCTAGCTCCTCTCCACAAAGTTGTCGTACTCATTTATTCCCTTAAATTTGGCTTGTGAATCTAAATAAAACACTTGGATGCTCTTCAAAAATAAGATCAAGGAGCTATCAAGTTCGAAGTCATGTGTTATGGAAAGAGACAACTAACTCTTTATTTTTATGGAAGGAGACCTTGATTGTAGCAATGACTTTCAATAAAAGTTCCTCAAGATGTCAATCCTCCTCTTTCGGTTGCTGTTACAAAAATTCAGGTGAAACTTGATTATTCCATATAAAATCAGGATAGTTACTCAACTTCGAATTATGAGACTTCCCATAGGGGATATTTTAAGGCCAATTCCTAATGTAAATTGGATTATTTCATATGTAATATGGTGTCTGACATTCATGATTGGGGTGGTCACCATCATAAATATTATAACGCATGATGGAAACTAGTTGAGCTTCCAAATACATGTTACCATGCCTCTCATTCCAAGCTTTCAATGCTGTTATAAGTGATGGCATATTATAATTACCTAGAGAATATTATCCTTTCAATCTTGCCATTGTGTTTAGCAGCAATAGTAATGAATATCCAAATCTTAAAAATAAGTCACAAACATAACATCAAAAAAGAGAGTTCTAAGGATAAATAAATAACCATGCAAAGAAAATAAAACAAATACAAAAGAAAATTAATGGCAAGATTAATAGAAATTAAGTGTTTTTAATATCTTAGTCCCCAATAATAGTGCCACAACTTGATGTGATTGATTTACTTTACAACAAATGCATAGAATAGTTGCAACTAGCATTATGAATACGAGTTGATCCCATAAGGAATTCAAATACTAGTAATAAACTTTTTCTAATTATCTAACTGATAAATATTGGAGATAATGATTAATCAAAATCAAAATAATAAACTAAAATTAGTCAATATAGTTAATAAATTAGAATGTCAATTAAACTAAGAATCAATCAGAAAAATAATGATATTTGGAACCTGAATCCCCACTAGGACTTCTCATGTAATCATTGATTTCACACATCAATTTAATCTAAAGATAATGCTTATAATTTTCTCAAGGCTATTAACAACTAATTCTTGGTTGATTATTTGAAATATCTTTCTAATTTAAACCCTTAGAATTGCATCAATAAATTTATAAATTTCACTATCATGTTTGAACCTAATTCAAAAAAATTATATTGACTTATCACTTGATTTGCATGCAATTCCTTTTAATTACTAGATTTATTCACACAAAAAATTATCAATTTCGATTATATGAAATCATACATAAATCAACATACTAGCAATATTAATTAAAGAATAAAAAAGAACATAAAATTGAACCTCAATAAAACTAGAGAACATGTTAAATCAAAATAAATTCACTATAAGGTTTGTCATAGGTTTCATCTAATCCAAATATCATAAAAAGTTTAGTTCTTAAATATATCAACTATAAAATCGACACTAAAGAGAAAACAAAAGGGTCAAGGATAACATGATGAAATCCTTTTAGTCTTCAAACACTTCACTTTAAATCGATGAAAATCCACTCCAAATGAGTTTTCTTGGTTGTTCTTCATACTTTATGTCGTATTAGGGTTTC
>JANKOD010000005.1:8037266-8047477 GCA_026284645.1 Erythroxylum acuminatum | reverse complement strand
AGAGAGACGACCCGAGGTTGCATCCTATGCTGCAATCCTTGGTATAAATTATTTTTGACCGGTTTCCAAGGATCGATTCTAGGATCGAACGACGAGCCGCGATCAACCATGATCACTGAGCATACCCCAAAAGTATCAATCACTTATCATATATCCAATCAGGTACACATATAAACAACTATGGATAAAACCTCTCATGATCTTTTTCATAGGAAAAGGTCAAACACTAAATATTTGGAAGTTTTTAGTTAAAATTATTTCATTTTGAATATTTTACTAATGTAATTTTCTTTGATTTTTAAATATATTTTAAGATTTATAATGTAAATATTTAGTAAAATGTCAGTGAAGATCAATGATCATTTAATTCTATATTGAATAAGTTACTTTGTGAAATATCACTAAGTTAATAATAACTTATTAAGCTTGCTAGATTATATGGTACAACTGACAATTAATAGCGGATCATTTTTACTTGATATAACTTATTAAGTTTTGTATACTTTTATTGAGTATATAAGGTATCATTGACATTTTGAGCACAAGCTTAACAAAAAAAATGTGAATGAAAATTTAATTTAATTCAATAAAATCGCTGCTTTACCTTATTAAAGAAAGATAAAAAATTGTAGAAAAGGAATTAAAAAAGGTCTTAACCAGAAAAAAGAGTTTAAAAAATCAATTTATAAAATAAGGAAAGCTTTAAGAACCATATTTTACATACCTAAGTAGTTACCTTGAACCGAAAGGTTTTTTTTAAATTTAGGGAATTTTGAAAAGAAACAAGTTTAGCTGTGAATTTATTAAAAAAGGACATTATGAAGAATTAGACATAACATTTGGTTGAATAAGTTTATGATTTTACCTAAGAATTAAAATGAAATAAAAGTAGAACACCTATAATAAATCTTAGGTCATAAAATAAAAAAAGTGCTTGGATGGATCAAAAAACATATAAATTCCTAGAATTAATTTCATGATTTTAGAGAAATTGAAATGCCTTAAAGTAATTGTAAGGCTTAATAATATGAAAGACCTAAATTTAGGTCGACTTGAAAATAAAATGAAATGTTTAGACTTCGATATTAATGCTTAAAGTAGAGAAAATGCTTAGAAATATGTCCTAGAGCTTGAAACCAATTACAAAAATGCCTAGAATAAATCTTAGGACTTGAGAATATAAAATGAAAAGAGAGAGAAAATTTGCCTAGGGAATTTAGGTGTTGAGATCTCTCACTTCTTCCTGTCTTTCTTCATTTGGATCACACATTACAAATTTCACATATTAAGCATACGAAGGAAGAAAAGAGAGAAAGAAAGCTTTTCTTTTACAATATAGAGCAACTTCTCCATTAAAGGCCTTTTTTGCTCTAGTTTATCTATGGTTTTAAGTCTGGTTCCAACAAGGTTACATATAATAAGTAGTAGTCAATTTATTTGATATCATCATTAAAAAATTCATAAAATAAAGTAAGTTGTAACCAAAGAAAATTTAGGTGTTGAAAGAAAAAATCAACCTTATAGAACACAGTTGTTTAATAAGGTCTTATATGTGTTTATGATTTGGTCTAGGATTGTTCCATTGAAAAGTGATATAGCTGGAGTGTGAACAATTTCAAGAGTCTGCACATCATAAAATTTACCCCTATAATGATTAGTAACATTAAAACAACATCTCTTTTCCCACACTTAGAAAAGAAATTTATATTTATTTATTTTTTGGAAATTTTATTTAATATATCATAGCTAGACAAAAAACTTTTCATTTTAATTTTCACATAATTACAAACAAAATTCACCTAAACAAATTATTTGTAGTTAATAGGAATTCTTAGTGATCCACCAAAACTTTATGCTTGTGGATGCATAGAGAAAGAAAAGAAAAGGAAACAAGTACGTAAGGAAAGAGGTAAAAATAATGTCTTATTTACTACTAAATAAACAAATTTTAAATGCATATGAGAAAAAACATTTGCTTTATAATTTTTGCCCTATTATTCATGCTTTCTCTTATACGTCATCTTTATGATTGACTTCACTGTTCTCTTCATTAATCATTAGGGTAGTCATGTCTAGAACAATAGTGAAATTAGATCCAACAAATCCTCAATGTTCAAAAATGATAAGTATACATAATAAGCATAATACATTTTTTAAAACTAAGAAAAGCCTGTAACCTTTCTAAACATATTTTGATACAATAAAAATATACAAGATATGATAAAACATCACCTGTATAAGATAAGAACCATATCCATAAATTTCTAGTATTCATATCACTTAAATATGTGATAGTATGATTATGATTCTATGGAAAATTATCACATGCTATTGCCCCTGAAGCTCATAAGTGTTAGTAATAATGAACTTGCTTTGAAGTCAATGACAAGTAGTTACAACTAAGGCTTTAGTCATAATATTACCAATTTAATCAGAAGAAGAAATATGTTGGATGAAAACAACTTTATTAATATCTAAGTCTTGAACAAAATGGATGTCAATCTCAATGTGCTTTGTGTAATCATGAAAAATCATATCTGCAACAAGAATGGTGGCACTAAGATTATCGAACCATAGTGTGGGTTTGATGTTAAGCAAAATTATTTCACTAAGAAGAGAGGTATCTAATATATTTCATCAGCAAAAAAGGGAAATACTCCTATATTTTACTTCAATACTAGACATAGAAACGGTGGGTTATTTCTTAGCACTTAAAGAAAAACGTAGCCAAATGTAGAGCAATAGCCATCAAGACTACCATTCTAGCCAGCTTTACAATAAGCTTGTATGGTAAGATAGGAGGTGCTAGTTAGTTAAATGTCATGAGAAGAATTGGATAAAATACGTCACAACTTTATTTAACCATAGTCTAACAAACGAGAATAGGGTGATGAAAAAATTACGATACTTATTTTACAACTAATTATATGTCAAGAAGAGTAAGATAAAGGTAATGAAGAGAACTAATAGTACTTCATTATTTAGTAAGATTAGAAAAAGGACGATCATGGTTTTTGGAGAGAGGAAGGTAGGGATGATTGGTGTTATAGTAGGTTTGGGGTTGTCAATGCATATGCAATCAAAGAGGTCTTTAGTGTTTTGGGTTTAGGTAAGTAAAAGGATTGGTTTCATTACAATTTGGATGCCATGGATATAGTGAATCATATCTAGTACTTAGAGAACATGGTGTTAAAGTTATGGATAAGTGAGGTGATAAAAGAAAGTGAAGAACATGTAAGTAAGATATCATCTATATAAACTAGAAGGAATGTGGTATGAGATAAAGTGTAGTGAGCAAAAGAGAGGTGTTAAATTTGGTGAAGGTAAAGTTAAGCTTATGAACTTTCTAACTTAAATAATGAAACCAAGCATATAGAGCTTGTTTAAGACCATAAAGATCTTTACAAAACATAAGAAGGATAGTGAGGATCTAGAAAACTAGGAGCTTAGTTCAAAAAAACTTGTTCTTAGAGATGACCATGCAGAATGCATCGTTAACATCAAGTTTACAACTAGGCCAATTTTTAGAAAAAAGCAAGAGTAGGTATACTACGAATGGTGGTGGGTTTGCTAACAACACTAAAAATGTTGATGTAATCAATAATAGAGTTTGTTGATATCCTTTGGCAACAAAACAAGTTTTATAGCGATTAACGGTATTATCATAGTTCAGTTTTGTTTGAAAAACTCATTTATAATTGACAAAATTGGCATTTGGTGGTTTAGGAACAATAGTCCAACTTTGACTACTATGAAGAGTATTGAACTCATCATGTATTGTTTGATGCCAGTGAGAAAATTTGTTGGCTTATGTAAAGGAAGTGGGATCAGGTGCATAAGCATTATAGGTGGCAATATAATAAGTGAAAAAGTTAGAGAAGGTTCAAAGAATGCAAGTGATATCATGTGTGTGAGGGATCATAGGATGTAGATTTGATGAAAATAGTGGATAATTATAAGGTGAGAAAGGGAGTTAAGATGGAGTTGAAGAAGTTAGAGAACAAAGTAGATTAAATCATGAAGCAAATATGATATTAGAAAAAGAAGGAGCTGAGGGAGAGATAAGGGGTGCTTTGTTGTATGGAAATTTTTTTCTCAAGGAAATGAAGATGAAGAGAGATATAAAATTTTGAAGTTTAAGGATTAAAGCATCAGATTAAAGCATTAATAGCCTTTATATTGAGAGGCATAATTAAGGGAGATACATGTATATATTTTAGTGTAAGTTTTTCAGTGTGAGTGGAACTTAAAAAAGGAAAAATAGGCATATCCAAAAACACAAATATAAGAAAAATTGGTTTGGTGAAAAAAATAGCTCATAGGGGAACTTATGTTAAGGATAGGAGCAGGTAACAAATTAATAAGGTAGATAGTAGTCGAAAGGCTTCACACCAAAAAGAACTTACAAAGAGATGAAAGGATAAAAAGGGCAAGTGTAACATCCCATTTTCATATTAAGAGTTATAACCCAAAAATAAGGTACATGTGAGATCAATGAGAGATTAAAAAAAATGCATTTTCATGCTCATCCATATGTTAGCATACATGCACATATATTTGAATTTTTGCACGCATTAAAATGACCGCACATGCATTCATTAACCTTCTGAGTATAATTGATTATAAATGTGATTATGTGAGAACTGTGAATTAATTGTATTGAAAATCGATGTGGACAATATATGTATTGATTTAGAATTTTGATGAATTTTAGGGAAAATTTCAAAAAATGTTGAGTATTATTAGACTAGAAAAAATGCCATTTGGCGAGTAAATTTATGGAAGAAAATAGAAATGAAAAACTAATGATGTTGGAGAATTGTAAAAAGAAATGATTTTAAAAATTATTGAGAAAATAACTTTGAAAATTTGGAGATGGTTGAAAGCTTAATAAGAGAAACTAGTTGGAAACATTAGGAATTGGACCATTGGATAATTGACATGTGTCCCTTGTCTTGTTTAAGTTGTACCATACAATTCTATTTGAAAGACTTAGTTACTGTGTGGATCTTGTCTCTTCTTTGAGATTTTTCTTTATCTTCTGGAAGCTTCATTCTTTCAGAAAAATCTCTCACCCTCACAAAGAAAGTTTTGCTCTCACTTTTCACTCACCATCTCTTTTTGTTATCTTCTTCACTATAACCGAAATACCTAACCTTATAACTCTTGACTGTTGGGTATTATTGGAAAGCTAGGGTTCACGTGATCTCAAAGGTTTTGGAGTTTTAGACAAGTAAGCATTTTAATGGTTTTTTCATTTTTGCATAAGATGAAACATGCATCATGTTAGTTATACGTTGAAGTTTTAAAATGAAAATGTACATGTGCTGAAAACGTGAGTGAAATCAAAGTATACAACATGTGTTGATTTTTTAGATTTGATGATAAAAATGTTATGAGATGGTGTTAAAATGATTTTTGGATTTGAAAGAGCTGAGAAAACATGTATAACTAGGTGCAGATTTTTTTTTGAAGAAAACAAAAATGAGGACTCTGTTTTCACTGTGTGTGTATGTGTCTATATATATATATATATATATATATATATATATATATATGCATATACGTGAGTTTTGAGCATTTTAGAGATGAACAAAAGAATGAGTTTAGAGTGGAAGAATAGTTGTAAGATGATGTTCTAAGATGAGAATGAATTATTTAAAATGGAAGATTGAGGAAGAAGTGAAGAAAATTCAGAAAATGTGAATATAATATGCGTGAGTGTGATTTTCTGTTTTTGATGATTATGAAAAATGATAGATTTTGATTTGGTTATGATAAGTTGAGCTGAAATTAAATAGGAATGAAGATAAAATAAGCTAGAAGTGATAGAGTAAGCAAAAGGGATGAATTAAGATGAAAACGATGATGAAGAGTGCTAGAAAATGTACATATGCAATGTTTTTACTGAATATGCATCTGTATTTTAGCCATAACTTGATCTATAAGCATCCAAATGTGATGATTTTAAGTTAAGGTTAAACTAGAGACATATGACTATATTTTTCATGAAGAAATTGAAATTGAATTCTGTCTCTAAGAGTTTCAAATTTTGGCTTCAAGTTGAATTTTTGGGTTTAGTGTAACTTACAGAATACTGAACCTAATTGTACGAAATTTGTGTCATTAGAAACTTAAGAAAAAAATGAACAATTGTTCAGAAGAGTGTTTTGCCTAAATCCTTCATATTCCTTATCAAAATGACCATGAAAAATTAACCCAAAGGTATGTTTTGAGAAGAAGAGACTCTGCAGTGCGTGAATTTGGAGAAGAAAAGAGGGGTTGCATGATGTGCACCATCGTGAAATTTTGAAGAAGTATGGAAAAACACGATCGTGTACAAGCATGATCGCGACTTTTCTGAATAAACTTGAATCTCACGATCGTGCTTGACATTGAATGCTTACCAAAGTGGACTGATGTGAACTTCCTTCACTCTTTTGGCTATAACTTCTTCGTTTGACCTCCAAATGACATGAGACTTGAACCATTGGACTTGCAACACACTAAGCTACACTTAAAAAATAATCATAGCAATTTGAAATCAATTGAGAGAGATAGAATGAAAAATGTGAGATGGGTCTGACAGAGTGTGTTCACAAATAGTCTAACATTTTTTGTCCTTATTAGTCACACCCGTGACTTTTTTTCATCACACCCGTGAGTCACTCACGCTTATGACTTTTCTCCCTCACTCCCACGAGTTTAATTGTTAGTCTAATGTTTAATTGTCACATTAAGACACTAGGCTCTCCAATAGTAACTGTGACTTGATTTTGGTCTGAACACCTGAGAGCATTTTGTAAACTGAACAATCTTATTTCTTTTAACCATAAATTCTTCTCTAGATGTCTGCATGAGATGATTTTTCATTTGGAATAAACTAGAGACATAGGGCTACAAATCATCTGAAGAAGTCTTATTGTAATTCAGCCTCTAAGATGTTCAATTTTTGGATGGAAATTAAATATAGTATGTTGTTTCAGAAAAAAGAATAGTTCGAAAATTTTTGAGGTATAGCTTTTAGATTATTGAATCAAATTGAATGAGCTTGGTTTCTTTAGAAACTTAAGAGATAGGAGAAAAATTTTCTAGAAGATAGTATTGCCAAATTACTTCATTTTCATGGTCTAAATGATCAAGAACAGTAGGCCCGAAATTCAGTTTTTGGAAAAAATCTGAAAGTGATTCAATGTGTTATGAATTGTGATTTAATGGTTTTATTGAGGTATAGACCTAAGTATAAATTAAACTTAGGTGAGTTTTGATATGGGATTGATTTTGTGATGAAACTAATAGATAAATACCTAGGATTGTCATTGAACATGCATTGTACATAGTCCGTATACACATTTGTGCATAAATAAATACTTATAATTTTGAAATTAATAATGTGTGTGCAACGTGCGTATTGCATAATTTTGATGTGCAGGATAAGCAACCACATTCAGACGTTTCCAAATCTCGGAAACAATTGCTAATCTGGAGCGTACTGTGAGTCGACCTAGATGGTCTCATTCACTGTTTGTTATATTTTAAATTTCTGCTTTGAATTGCCATTGAAATGAAATGTGATTATTCTGATTCTAGACATTGAATGTTTGAGGAGTTTGATAAATGCATGAATAATAATAAAAGTGCTCCTCGTATATGAATTTGACGAAATATATGATACACAAAATGATTATTAAATGCTGGACCGAGTTCCGAAGAGAAATGTGAATGTGCATATAAATGAAAAAGTCATTCTTAACTTAAATGTTGAATATTGGACTTAGGTTCGATGAAATGTGTAAGTTGAAAGAAAGTGACTGATTGAACATGTGTGATTGACTCATTCCATTACATGAATGCATGAAAGATAAAGGCATTTTTTGAAGTAAATCACTTGTTAATATAGAAATCACGTATAATATGTAGAATACACAAGGGGGGGTTAAATTGTGTCAAATCTTCAAAGATATTATTATTTAAAACTTTCTTGAATTTCTTTGTAAATTCAAATGATCACAAAACAATTCCCTTAAGTCGATGAGTAACGCAATCGCAAAAATTATTATCTACTTTTCTAACAACAAGAAAATTAAAAGATAAGGGTTAGATAATAGACGTTGATCGCGGATTTGTCGTTTGATTTAATTAAATACCTTGGAAACCGGTCAAAACAATTTATACCAAGGATTGCAGCCTAGCTGAACCTCGGGTCGTCTCTCAAAGGAAACCGATGTGCAATTGATCCTAAACTAGCCTAAGTCGAATGATGTATGCAATTAAAACAATTAAAAAGGGGGTTTGTTTGATTAACTAAAATTAAAGAAAGCAAAGTATGAAATAAATGTTTTTGGGATTTTTAAAATTGTAAACAATTGGAAATAATTCTTAATAAAATCGATTAACTAAAATTCTCTTAAAAATGTGCTCGGGTTATCATCGTTCAAATGATTTTTTCGGGGTTTGAATCTACTATGTTTCGAAAGATGAACCTTAACAACTCGTTAAGTCCAAGAATTTAATCAATCAACTAGATCAATTAAATCTCGTTAAAAACCTTAGTATGAGAATTAAACAAGCCAATGCAAGGGTACAATTGGATGAAAACACAACACTTCGTCGCGACGAACAACGATGTTCGTTGCGACGAATGTATGAACTCGTCGCGACGAGGCAGATCACAGGTAGATCACACGTCGCGACGAATGACGAAAAACTTGATTAACCAAACACAACTCGGCAGATTAATAAGTTATTCCAGATCCGAATGATTTACATGAGAAATCATGTATTAAGCACTCAAAATTCTGCAAATAACATGTCCAAATCTCAAATCATTGTCTAACATTCGATTAAACTATAACCAAACTCAATCAACCATATACTGTAATCTCCAACTAGGAGTTTTTACAAAAACATGATTGAAATCCAAACAATGAATGATTTACCCCTATGATGCTCTTGGAACTCAAACCATGGCTACATCTTCAAGAGATCTGAAGTTTAGCCACACATAACACCGGCGATATCCAACACTGCTGGAGATCTGAAGCGATCCATCACTCCAACGACGAACAGAGAAGAAATAGAGAGAAGGTGATGGCAAGCTGCGATGAAGAACAACGAGCAGGAGTCTGGATCTTGGATCTGCAAAACAAAGAAAGAAAAACAGGTGAGAAGGTGAGAAGTGAATGTCAGAGGAATAATGTGGCGTTCGATGTGCGGCTCCTCCTCTATGTGCGGCTCTCCTATGTGCGGCTCCCTGCAAAAACAGAGAGAAAACCTATTAGAAAGATGGACGATTTTTGGGATTACGGTCGTCTCTCGTTTTAAACCTAAAATGGCCATATTTATAGAGTTTTGGCGTGGGCCGGGTCGGAGTATCTGAAATTCGTTGCGACTAATGGCTTATGTTCGCTGCGACGAATGGCTTATATTCGCTGCGACGAATGAAGAATGGGCACTCGTCGCGACGAATTAATTGTTACACTAATAAATTCGTCGCGACGAATGGGAGTGTTGGTTCGTCCTAGCGAATGGAAGGTTTCTCATGACCTGTTGACTTTCTGGTTGACTCCATTGTTCCTAAAAAAATACAACACAATTGCAGTATCAATTGTCCCAATAACAGTTATGCAGAAATTGATATCAAATGATGACAAAGTACTAGCAATTTGCAAATTATAAAAGCTCGATGTGAGGAACCAAATTAAGCATAAAAATCATAAATTAGGAGTCAACAAGTGCATAAATACTTAAGAAAGTAGGGCCAATTTATAGTATAAACTTGGCTCAATCAGAGGGTGTGTCGCGACGTCTGGGGGAGTCCTTTGTCTCGTTGCAACGTCTACCGCACGTCGCGACGTGGCAGATTTTGTTAAATTTTTGTATTGATTTTTTCTGTTTTAATCCTTTTTGTGTGCAGGACAATGCCTCGAACCAAAAATGTTAGCAGGGTCGAGCGACCCACCTCCCCATCCGATGTCCTTCCTTCCTCTTCCGACTCGTTCGATGAGTTCTTTTCAGACCATTCCCATTCTCCTTGCCCCACTGCTTCTCAATCCTCCTTGGGCGTTTTCTCTGCCCACTCACCTTCTCCTCAACCTTCTCATTCTTCCCACCGTCCTCATTCTCCAACCCGTCCTTCTTCTTCCCTCCCGGTTGATCCAGAGTATGCTGCCCTGGCCGCCAAGACTGAGGCCCAGGCTATACTCAAGGAA
>JANKOD010000005.1:7975479-8016443 GCA_026284645.1 Erythroxylum acuminatum | reverse complement strand
TCTCTCACTATAACTGACTCGTAACAAACTGATTATGTGGCAGTACCCCCCTTTCCCATCTTGCCCCTACGGATGTAGGTTTGGATGGGCTTGGTGGGCTGTGCACTAGCAGGCTGAGTGCTAACATAGTTAGCATTATATTTCACCGATTGGTGTCAGCATGCTTGTCTCTACATACTAATTTTCGCTTGTTATCAGCGAACGAGTTTAGGATGCCTTCACTTTGGTTGCCAATGAAGATTTGATATTACTGTTCATAACTTTCGCAGAACGTTTGCCTTACTGGGGGTTTTATATTTCATGTCTTGATAACATGTGTATAGATCGTGTGATAAATGTAGTGTTGGTTGCATTTCTTATTAAATTAGAAGTTTGTTTTAATATATACATTTTCCAAGAATTTAGCCTGGTCAATCTTTTTGTAAGAGTAGATGCTGAGAGGAAATTGGAATTTTGTATTTACTTGGACATGATCATGTAACTCTCAAGTGGCTTAACCTTGTGAAGAGTGTTTAAATTATCATTCTAGTAGAATTCAAGTAATTGAACATTTAAAACTACAAAATTTGTGTGGCTTCTTTTTTCTGCTGATATTAAACTGGCAATTTTCTTCCTTGCATCTTCATTTCTAAATTAAATGTTGCAGATCCCAGTAGCTTTGACATCTTGCGAGGACATTCGAAAGCTACAATGCTTCTGATATTTAACAATGCAGCTCAAGGAATCTTGTCCTCCTTTTTCTTTAAATATGCTGGTGCGGTGATGTGAATTTATTCTGTAATTTCCTTGGCAGTTGGCGTGAAACACTTTTGTTATCTTGTCTAGTTAAACATATGGATACAGTTTCATGAACAAGGCCATAATACTTCCTACTAACATCTACGTGTTGGTGGCAACATATATTGTGAACAGATACAATTTTGAAGAAGTACTCTTCCACAATTGCTACAATCTTCACAGGCATTGCATCTGCTGCAATGTTTGGTCATACTTTGACCATAAACTTTATGTTAGGGATTTCAATTGTGTTCATCTCAATGCATCAGGTATTATGGAGTTATTTTGAGTAACTTTTTGATGGATGAAATAAGGGCAAAAGAGAGAGGGAAACATGATGGTTCTCTTTTCTTCTGATTCATTTGTCGTTTCAGTTTTTCTCACCACTCTCCAAAGTCAAAGAGGAAGAGCAGAATGGTATTATGGAACTACGGGATGTTCAGGAAGGCCACAGGTATGATGCATTATAGGAACTTCACTTCAAATGGAGGCTCCATTCTTAAACTTGGAAGTTTATCTCCTCCGTACCAATATTAAAGTGCATGAAATTCGTTGTTCAGGTCAAAAGATTCATTCGTAAATATGGCTGCTGGAGCTAACGAAGAGGTGGGAATTATTAGTTTTCTTGTTTTCTCCTTGGTTTTTGAATATACTAATTGTAGTAACCATATCCTTTCCATGACTACAGACCAGTCATCGTTTAGGACATGATGATAAAGAGCCTTTACTTCCCAAGTAGAGTTTTGTAGAGTATGATACACAAGAAAGGTTAGGTTCGGAAGAACGAAAGGTTCATTTTTTGGTTTTAAATAACAAAAATGAAGATTTTCTAGTTTTTTGATCTGCTCAGACTTGAAACATATTGGATTTTCTTGCAGGATTTTTCTTAGAAGGAATTCTTTGGCTGGACCATTACTGGTGATAAGGAAATCACAAAAATAAAATGCAATTTGGAAAAGTAGTCTATATTACACAAATTGAAATACATTTCCTGCGTCTTTTGTTCAAAAACTAGCTGGTAATGCTAAGCTGCTGATCGCACAGCACACATGCTGCAGTCTTGAGTCTCAGAAAACCGATGGGTCGTTGTTCCATTTGTATTCTTTTATATGGTAGATCCAGCAACATGATTTTGTCCCTCAAACTTGATTTTTGTTTTCGCTTATAATGTCTTCTGTTTATATTAACTAGAAGTTGATACGAGATTACAGTTTATCAAACAAGAACATCTCTTTTGAAACAAGTGGTATAAATATTTAAATGGATTCCAGATTTTCTTTTTGGAACGTCATCTACTTCCAACTTGGCTATATAGTAATCTATATTTAAATGTAAGGTTGATACAGAGTTTTCCTTCAAAGTTCTCATAAAAAGTCATTAATATGAGAAAAGTTTTATATAAAATAATAATTATTTACAGGAAAACTAATGTTAAAATTAATGATTTTTATGTTATATAGTAGAAAAAAATTTAGGAGTGTATTTAATGAAGGACAAATGGAAGCAGTGTTAACCTTTTTTGTTTGAAGAAAGGAAGAAGTGTTAACCAATAGTGAATGATTCAGTAAATTAGAAAACATGGTTGATATGTTGAAATTCTAGATTTGATAATGTTGGATTTTTAGGTTTTGTTTGCCGAAAATTTTAGGCTAGGATTTTTAGGGTTTACTATGGCTAGAATTTAGGGCTTTGATTGTTAGAATTTAGGGAAAAACACAAACAATAGAAGATAGAAATCTAAAAATCACTCTTAAGGCTTAAGAATCACTTTTGGAAGAAAGCATTGTACATTTCTAATTAAAAACTCAAATTTGTAGAAAAATTTAGGATAGCAAAAGGTATGAATTGCTCCTTAACGTTTCTAAAAGGCTTAAGTTAGTCTTTACCATTATCAATGATATGACATTACACCTTAACATTTTTAAACTGGTACTAGTAGCACGTTAACATTTTCAAAATGGCATTGGTAACACCTTAAATCCTAACTGAGTTACGTTATACGTGATCTTAAAAATGATTTCTTTAAACAATAGCTAAAGGTGTAATTTTTAGCTTAATATTTCACAAAAGATATAAATAAGCCCTTATCATTATCTCTATCACCACTTTTGCAATAAGTACTATTTTAGTAAATTTAAGGTGCAATAAGTACTATTTTAGTAAAGTTAAGATGCAATGAATACTATTTTAATAACGTTAAGGTCCAAAGTGCTATCTATCATATATAATGTGAGGAACTTATTTAGATTTTTTGTGAAATATTAAGGTACAAATCACGCCTTTAGTCATTTAAGATCTATTATTATTGAAAGGTTGAATACACGTAGTTACAAAGAAGTTCTTACAACCCTTATTCTAGTAGGAAAATGTTTCTAACAAATTTAAATCTTATTCAAATAAAAATTCTATAAGTTTACGTTCTAAACAACTAGGACAATATATTTAAATCTAGAATAATATAGTTGTCTTACATACTACCTCCTATTTAATAAAGAATCCTTTTATAGTCTAAATTTTAACCTTTGTTGTCTTTGCTATCAACTCAATTCTCATCCTCCACGTCACCAACTTAAGGCTTGTGGTGACTATTTTTTATTTTTATTTTTGTGTAGATTTTAAGCTCTTTCGCATTAGTTCTCCGTAGCTTGTCTAAAGTCGTCATCGATGTGGAATGTGATAAATACTTATCATATAAGTTTGGATATAATTTTTAAAATTCAGATTCTAAAATCTAAGGACTATCATAAATTAATCTTCCTTTCCATTTGACAAGAAATTATTGGCGTCCTTCATTTCTTTTGACTACAATTGATCCATCAAGAATATCATCCATCTCCTCTTTAGGATGAGAAACGATTGGAATTCTCACAGCTATAATAGGAGATTGTGTATCATTATATCCATGATAAGTGTGGAATATAAAAGATATGACTAATTCATATGTCATTTGGAAATTTCAAAATATAAACGTTTGCACTTATCTTCTTGATGATCTTATAATGTCCAACACTTCATGAATGAAGCTTCTTATTTTTTTTATTTCAAAAATCTAGAGTCCTAACCATCACTACATCTCATCATTAAATTCCATCAATTGATGAGGTTGATCAATATGTTCTTTATAAGACAAGTTGCTGGTTATTAACTTTCATCGTGCCTTGTAAAAAAATGTCCCTCATGTGTTACGCAAACCTCCAGCTTCAACACTATCTCGTGTTATTTATGGTAACGGAACCAAATCAATAGGATTTCTTGGTTAAACTCCTAAGACTATGTTAAAAGGAATCTTACTAGTTGAATTATTTATATAACTATTCTGTGCAAATTTATCCATAGGAAGAATTAGGTCCCAATTTTCATATTATCTCTGACTAAACATCTTAATAAGTCCCCTCATCTTTTATTCTTCTATCAATTTGGAGATGGAAAGAACTTAAAAATTAAAGTTTGGTGTTCAATATTTTTCATAATGCTCTCCAAAAATAACTCATAAACTTCACGTCGCAATCAAAGACAACAGTTAAAAGTAATATATAGAGACATACAACCTCTTTGAAGAAGACTTTAGTAATAAGAACAACATCACAAGTCTTGGAACATGGAATGAGACGACTCATCTTAGAAAACATTTCCACTACCATAAAAATATAATCATAACCACTTATAGTTTAGGAATTCTTAAGACAAAATTCCTACTTATGTTCTTTCATGGTTCATGAGGCATGAGCAGTGGCGTGTATAATCCAAAATTCTGTTTCTTTCCTTTAGCTAATTGATATGTTTGACATTGTTGTATAACCTTAGATACGTCTCACTTTAAATAGGGCTAATAAAAGTGATATTCAATCATTATTATGGTTTTATCTCTTCTAATTACCTCTCTTCCATGTAATTCACAAATCACATACTCCCTTATAGAAGTATTGGATAGGTACGGTTGATTTTAATTGAAAAGGTAGTCATCGTGGATCACAAAAGGAAAGTGAAGAACTCTTTATCTAGCTACAATTTTTAAGTAGATTATTCTAAAATCTCATTATGATACTTATTCTCTTTTTATTTTGTTGAAATCTACAACTTTTATAGCAACATGTTAAGCAAAAGGCTCTTTCTACTCATTATATGTACTTCCTTATTCTCAAGCCTCATTTGATGTTTAATAACAAAGTTAAATTGCTCTAAAAATTCACTTCCTAAGACGAGTCTTTTGTTCAAATTCTTATGGGACTTGAAGTGTTTAAGAGATTCATGATTCGAATATAGAATAAAATCCTTGTATGAGAATAGGAGATTCAGTCATCTTTTTCTTAATTTCTTCATAATCTTTTGTTGCTATCTTAAACCAAGTAAATTGTCCTTTCTTTATACAATTAGTAATGGGTGTCATTATAGTGCTGAAATTGCAAATAAATCGCCTATATAATGTTGCTAAGTCACGGAAACTCCGTGACTGATGCATATCTTTTAGAATCGGCCAATCAAAGATGACTTTAGTTTTCTTAGGATCCATCTCCATTCTATGGTAAGGTGTAATATAACCAAAAATACAATACTTGATTGCATGAAAGAACACTTCTTTAAGTTGATATAAAGTTTCTCTTGCCTCAAAACTCTCAAGATTTATTGTAGATGTAATAGGTGGTCCTTTTTTTAGTCTTGTTGTATATTAATATATTATCAAAATATACCACTACGACTCTGCTCATAAATGATTGAAACTTTTGATTCATCACTCTTATCAAAGTTCTAGGTGCATTAGAGAGTCCAAATGACATCACCAACTATTCAAAAATTTTCTCTTTAGTCTTAAAATCAATTTCCATTCATCTTCAGGTCTTGTTCTAATTTGATGGTACCCACTTTGTAACTCTATCTTGATAAAGATAGTAGCTCCAATCAACATGTATATCATGTCATCAAGGCAAAGCATAAGAAATATGTACCTTTTGTGATATAATTTATTGGTCGACAATTAATATGCATTTGTTAAGTTAACAGTGTTGGAACTGAACAAGGACTAAGACTTTCTTTAATAAATCCTTTTTGCAACAACTCCTCTACTTGTCTCCTTAACTCTTCATTCTCAATAGAACTTAAGTGATAGGTTGGAAGATTTGCTAGAGTAGATCTAGGTATTAGTTCAATAGTATGTTGAATATCTCATAAAGGAGGTAATTCATCTAGTAAATCATTTGGTGTAAGGTTTAAAAAATCAGCTAGTAATTTACCACTTCTTTAGTAAGGTAAGGGGTGTTTCAAGTGTTGTTTCTGTTACTTCCCTCATTATCATTACAAAACAATTCCCTTCTCTTTGCTAGCAGCTCTAAATTCTCTCTCCTTAAGGATATTAAAAGGCTTTTTCTTGACATTTAGAGTTGTCTTGTTACTTCCTCTTTACTTTTCTACCTTGCCTAAGTTAATGAGCTCAAAAATTATCTTCTTTCCATAAATTATATTCCAAAATGTTGCACATCACGATGATAAAACCATGGCTAACTAAGTGAAATGTGAGATACTTTCATAGGAATAATAATACACTAAATAGAGTCCTTATATATTCTTAATTTGAAAGACACCAAGCACCTTTGAGCAACCAATATTGTACTATCATCCACCCAAACAAATTTGTAGGAATGTGGATGTTTCTTCATAAGTAAATTCAACAGCCTCACTATCTTTTTTGATACCATATTCATACTACTTCCTTCATCAATGATAGGCTTGCTTACTTTATCTCCACATCTAACTTGAGTAAAGAAAATAATAGTTCAAAGTCATTCTTATTATTCTTCCACCTTAGGGGTCGTAACTATGCGTCTCACTATATTAGGATTTGTAAGACTAGCTAGTTCATCACTAGAGTCTCCTTTCAACTCCTCTCCAACTTTGTACTCACACACATATTCGTCAAATTCTTCCTCGTCTTCTTTTTCCATCATATGCAAGCTTCTATTAATATATTCATAAGCGAAGTAACCCCTCTCATTACATTAAAAGCACTTCTTATCAGTGCTTCCCCCTTTTGTCCTAGTCTTAACTATGACTTTGCCTATCATTTTAACTTTGTGAGAAGTGTTGTAGTTGTTATATGGTGCAAATTTTGATGTATTAGGTGCTAGCTTAAAATTTTGTATTGTCGTAATTCTTTTCATGTTGAACTCCTCAGTTTAAGTTTGAATAGTTACTTATTGTCCTACTCTTAAAGCTAAGTGATATGTATCTTCCAAGCTGTAAATCCTTCGTATTATCAGCTCCTTGTGAATTTCTACTCTTAAGCCATTTTTATACTGAGATATAAGTTATCATTCTAACTCTATTCCTTCATATCAGACAAAAAGTTTATCTAATATTTCTGTATACTCAGACAAAAAGTTTATCTAATATTTCTGTATACTCAGTTACGAACATAATCCCTTGTCTAAAGTTTATGGTTTAATTATAAAGATCTTCTTAATAGTGAAATGGCAAGTATTTTTTTTCAATAACTTCAGCTTCATCTCTTTCCAATCAACAATTAGAAGCTGACTTCTTTTTGGAAGTCTATCCTCTATCGATCTCTGCTAGATTTTAGCACATCCAAATAGCTTTATCTTTGCATATTAAACTTTTTGGATCTTTTGAGATGTGATACCAGTTAAAGAAATCTTCCATTACTATTGTCCAATCTAAGAACAAGTGTGGATTCATCTTTCCTGTAAAATCAAGGGCTTCAACATGAACTTTCTTAGTAATATCATTGAATATGTTGTGTGTTTCAACTTTATCATAGTCTCTAAAGTTTTGCATGCACTTTCCATGTTCTGCTAGTTGATTTCATTGTCTTCTCGGTAGGCCTTAATTTCCTAACCTCACTCCTTACTAATTAGTTCTAGCATCTTCATCTTGGGTTTCACTTACTCTACCCTCAACATCGAGTGTAGTTTGTTGTTCGATGGTATTTCTAGACTAGTTCTTATAGCACCTTGTGGTCGAGTGTCGTTAAGGTTTAATCTTTCTTTAACTCTTAAAAGTATGTCATCTTCCTCTTGGTTGTTGAGTGTTTTTCTATACGTCACTTCGCTATATTTCGCCATTGTAAACCAAAGCTTTGATACCAAATTTATGTAGGACAAGTAGATGTATTAACTAGTAGGGAAAACCCATAAAATTTGGAACATATGGCTAATAATAGGTTGTTGAAATATCTAGGTCTAAATTTCATTGGGAAAGTTGAAATTTCATATTTAATATAACTAGATTTTTAGGGTTTGTTTGTTGGAAATTTTAGGCTAGGATTTTTAAAGTTTAATGTTGCTGAAATTAAGTGTCGCTAGAACTTTATGTTAGAATTATTAGAAATTAGGGAGGAACACAAACAATAAAGGATAAAAATCCAGGAATCACTCATAAGGTATAAGAATTACTCTTAAAACTCAAGAATTACTCTTAAATCGAAGAATCACTCATAAGGTATAATTTCAACCTTCAAATTGAAAACTCAAGTTAAAAAAAAAAAGTCAGGATCTAGGTTCTATTATCATTGAAAGGTTGAATATAAATATTTATATCTAATAAGGAATACTAACATAATCTAAATTTTATTCTTTGTTATCTTTATTATCAACTCAATTCATACCCTCTCACCAAATTAAGACTTATGTTGACTTATTTTTCTTTTTTAATTCTTTTTATAGATTCTAAAAACTCTTTTGTATTAGTATTACAAAATTTTTCTATGCCTAGGAGTCATTTTGTTCCAATTCTATTTTTTAGTTTTTATTTTCTATTTTTAGTATCTAGTGGTTGGTGTCAATTTAGTTATATTTTCATTATTGATGATAATTATAGATTAGTTAAAAGTTAAAGATAAATTATCTTTAATTAATTAAGTATATTTTAGTCTATTATATAATATTTATTAATAAATTATCAATAAAAATTATTTTATTTTATTAAAATAAATATTTATTAATTTAAATTTTATTTAAAAATATATATTTAGAAGATATTTTAAATTTATATATTCATTAATAATTATTAAACTAATTTTATTTTATTTAATTACAAAACTAAACAAATTATTTAATTAAATAAATTATTCATAATTTTTATTAATAATTAATTTTATTTAATTAAATATATCATATTAAATTAAATTATTTATAATTTTATTAATAATTTATAAATTAGATAATAAAATAATATATATTTAGTTGATAATAAATCAAACGATAAAAAAATAAAAATAATTTTTTTTAAAGTTTTCATTAAAAAAATTTGTTACAAAGGAAGCTTAAACTGGAAAGAACTATCTACTCAGTGCTTTGCGGTACACTGCTCCTTGCGTGTCTCGGTGAATGATTTCTTGGATTGTCATAGGAGGCTCCTGAAAGATATACATCCTTGGTCTGGCTAGGATTGCGAGGGCGGCTAGGTGATTTGCACATTGTTCCTTTCCCGATGCACGTGCTGAATCTGCACCTCCCAATCGCATTGGAATAATCCATGGGTACCTGTCAGCAATAAATTATGACCATCAATCGCTTTAGTGGAAGAGGAGAGTATGTTAATGACTTATAAGGAGTCCACTTTTAACATGACTCGGCGATACCCAAGGGACCAAACCAAAGTGAGGGCGAAGTGGACTCTCCAAAGTTCAGCCGTTAGGGGCGAGTTTCTTCTAATGTGTTGAGTAAAACCTCCACAGCACTGCCCATGCCAATCTCTAATTAAACCACCTGCTGTAGCGATGTGCGACCCTTGTTTGACCGCTCCACCTGTGTTTAGTTTAACCTATTCCTTTAAAGGTTTGGTCTACCCCACTAGACTGCCTACCGGTATGTCTTGAGTCGGAAACACACAATTTTCCACTGCCCTCGCCCTAACTGTCCACTCCACACACTTCATGACTGCCCTCGTACCGTTTTTCGGCCAAACAAAGTCCTCGTCAAAAAGGCTTTTGTTGCGCTAGCTCCAAAGCATCTAGCAGGCGACTCTAAAAATAGTAGCTCATTTCCCTTGTATCACCTGTGAGTGCTTCATGAGGTTGAAGTTTACCCATAACTCTTCGTCCTAAATGAAGAACTTCGTATCCACCACCTCCGAGGGAAATTTTCTCCAGAAGGCTTGCACTCTCGAATAGTCTCGAATGACATGTAGCGTGGACTCATTCTGACCGCATATGTGACAGTTGTTATCCGTTGCAATGTGTCTCGCCACTCGTTGTTGGTTTTTCAGGAACTTTTTCTTAGTCATCAATCAGAGGAAAGCTTTGATCCACCGGAGCCTCGCCTATTTCTAGATTAAAGTCCAAAAACTAACATACCGATCTGTGACGTGTATTTCGATTAATTCGTAAGCTGATGCTAGAGTAAATCTCTCATGTTCAGCTTTTCCTGAGAAACTAACAACTGAAACAAGTTAGAAGCTTATACATATAGAGCCTAAAAGAGTTTGGAACACATTTTTGGTTTAGCGAGTGCTTGCTTGCTTGCTAGCAAAGGGACTGGGGATATTCGTTTGTTACACAGATAGGGTAATTTTTGGTTTAGCGAGTGCTTGCTTGCTTGCTAGCAAAGGGACTGGGGACATTCGTTTGTTTCCCCTTAAAAAAAAAAAAAAGGGACTGGGTCACTGGGGACATAAGTCACAGGACAGGAGTCTTGTCGTAGGGATTAAAAGGGCCCAGGTTCATCGTCGTCGAAACTTGTAATGTATGATCTGATCGCAATATCAGCCATGTACTTGAAATACTCCCACTCCCACCATTTCTGGAGCAAATAGGATCAGACACGATGACGACGACACTCAATACTATTTTTTTTTTTGGTATAAAAGGAGAAACACTCAATACTATTTATATCTGTCTAAGGAACCAACAAAACACATGATTAATGAATAAACAATTGCTATGAACTCCTTACTTCCCTCTTTCGCTTCCTCTCCTCAACTCTTCACTATATGTAAATGCCCACAAAGCTCCTTCTCCGTCCGCCGCCGCCGCTCCTCACGCCGCCGTCACGACTTTCCCAAGAGAAGGAAGCTCAGTTACAGTCCCGGCAAGCCCTCACCGAACTCCGACACCACCGCCACTAGTAGTCAAAGCCTCCAATTAGTCCTCGACGTTGACCAAATATCTTCTTTAGCCTCCTCCAAATTCCACCGCCTCCGTTCCTCCGCCTTCGACGCCTATCATGACTTGACCACGCTGATTAGTTTCGATGAAAACCGCCGGATTGTTTTCTCCTGCCGTAAGTCAACTATCCAGTTCACGGGGTTTGTGTTGCTCTCTGGGTTTGTGTTGGTTTCGGCGGTTAGGTTCATGGTGTTTTTAGGGGTAGGGTTTAGGCGTAGGTTAGGGTTTGGGAAGGGGAATGGTGGTGTCGTTGTTCGTAGAGACCGGAGTCTTGGAGGGAGAGAGGTTGTTGTAGCGAGGAGAGAGAGTGACGGTGAAGATGTGATGATGATGAATAAGAAGAAGAAGAAGAAGATAAGTAAGGAAAACGGATACTTCCCGATCTGGGATAATCCTCTGTGGTCCCCGGATCTTCTCGGGTCAGGTCTGAGGAATGATGATTGGAGAAGGTATCATTCCCGGAACGAAACCAAATTGCCAAAGTGGTGGCCGGTTTCAGTAGGAAATGAGCCCGATTTAATTGTTGATCAGCAGGAGTATCAGAGGGAGGTCAATAACTTGGTTCGACGTACGTTTCTTCACATTACCTCATATATTCAGTGATTCAGTCCTTTATAAACTGATGTTCATAATTATTACTAGACATTTGTTAAAACGGGCAATCCTTCCATATTGAGTGTTTATGACCAGATTAATGGATTATGGCAAAATGATAAGGTTTAAATCTGTGTTAAGCTGTTATTGATATGTAAAATTCAAAACATGTTCTATGTACAGTGATGATTACTGTGACCTTGGTGGATGACTTTTGACAAGACAGGAAATTAGAAGGTTTACTTTCATGTACTCCTTTGGTATTCATAAAAGTTTTGCACCTTAGTTACTGTTTTAAAATGCTTTATCCATTATAATAATACCATGGAATTGTATTCACTATGTAGCTGTAGCTACTTCAACCTGCCATTTGAGGTTAGATTTGTGTGTGAGCAACAAATTATTGTTATAGTTGCTGCTATTTTATGCTCTATTATTGTGTTTGCTTTCAAGTAGTTATCTGCACCTTCTACCCATGTAGACAAAAGGATTATGTATTTCTGAAATTCTGAACTTTTGTTGTTTTCGCTTTGCTTAAGTTGCAACTCACCCTCTTGATTTCCAGAAATAATGGACAATAGAACAAGCGGAAAGGATGTCATGGAGGAAGATATAATTCAAGTTAGTACTTTTTGTGACTTTGAAAACCTGCATATTAATGGCATACTCCTAATCAAGAAACAGAAAATTATTATAGTTTGACTTATCACATTTTGGCTATGCTTCAGGATGATGCGTGTCATATTTTATGTATCTGTTGTCACATGTCCTATTAAGTCCATTCGCTAAAGAGGACTGCGAAGCTTCTTATTCTTAGAGAAGGGGTTTGCTTTAGTATCATATTAATCTATTTGGTCTTCGTCTAGTAAAGTGATAATCTCAATTAGTATAGGCCCTTGGGTATACCCTAGTATGCTTTATCATAATTTTGCAAGGACAAATTGTCCATGGTTAGACAGCATCTCATGAATGAAAATATCGGGATGTTTTTCAGATAAAAGAGTAGTTCTACTTTATTGGCTTTTCCAGATGCTCTTCATCTTGCCTTATTCATTCATTCTGCTCCCTTGTCCATACATTTGTGATTTTAATTCGTATACCTATTAGCAGAAAACAGTTGTGAGTTTTGTATAGTCATAGTGAATGTTGTTGGTAAACCCCTCAATTTTTTCTATTCATTGAAAGGTGTGAGGGCATTATAGTTGTTAAGGCTACTGATAGAGCTCTCTATCTTATTTGGTTGGTGCAGTCAGCTTAATTGGGAATATCATAGCGCGGGCTACTTTGAGAGTCTTTTAAATTGAATTTGCAAGATTCATTGGTTCATCGTTTGGGGTACTTATGCATGAATGATTTTTTGCTAAAATTGGGAGAACCTTTAAGTTTTGTTCCTTTTAGCAATTATATTATGCAGTTATAAGTTTCTGTTTAGTTTGCTGATTCTCAATATACAATGCTCTTTTCCCTTTTTCCTGTATGGGTGAGCAGTTACGTCGAATATGCAGGACATCTGGAGTGCAGGCCACTTTTGACACAACAAACACGCGTGACTCCTTTTACCGTGCATCTATCGACTTTGTTCTAAGTGTTTGTAGTAGGTTTGTGAGAATGATTTTCATGAGTAATTACATTGCTGATGTTGCATAATATTTTCCTTGCTTGTGTGTAATGATTATACCTTGCTTTGCAACCCTACAGGGCCCCTAGTTACTCTACACATGTTAAGATTGATAATGAAGATGCTCAGCAGTTTATTGCTGGGCTTGCTAGAAACATTGGCCTTGAGAATGCTCGCGCTGCACGAATGGTGTTGGCAGCGGTTGCTGCACGCACTCGTTCATGTTTCTTACAAGCATGGGTAATTTGTTGAACTTGGACATTGTAGTTCAACCTAGTAATCTGTCAGCATGCTCAAGTTAGCGTGAATTGTGTTTCAGTAAATCAAGTGAATGTGCACTTCTATTTTCTTTTTTCAGCCAGATTCTTAAAGATCAAATCCATGCGGTGTTGGAAATCTATGCTTCTGTTTTCACTTCTATGATATATCAATCTCAGATGTGATCAGGCATTATTCAATATCAATAGGCAAAGCAACTCCTTGTTGTTTATTCAGATTGTTGGTTATTCAGCTATGCCTAACAGAAATTTTGTCCACAGCTGAAGGCTCTACCTTGACAAACCTTTCTGAATTTCTCAGAAGAGGTCCTGCACAGTTCATTAAGCCCCATTTTTGAAAATGAAGTTATTATAAAGTAGCTTTCTAGCAAGTTCATGCGTGAACATCAAAATTGAATTTTTTAGTTGGCATTTGCCATGCTTACAAAGCTACCTGAACTCCATATTTGTAAGGTGCCACAGGGAGGGTGGAAACTTAGAGCCACTTTAGATGGCTTAAAAGGAGGTGATATGAAACATAGAACAACTTATGAGTTGAGTGCATGAATTGTGTAGTATAGACTTAAATGCTGTAGTTCTTGGATGTAATTGCTCCAGAAGAGGGAAAAATGAAGATAAAACAATTAAGCTATGAGAACATGGAGATAATATGTTTGCTCCTTTGTGATTGATGCCTCAGGACTTAGATTCGGTGCTGCTGAGTTGCTTGAGGACACATGGTGTAGAGTAACTGAACTGATTTGAGGATATTTTATACTTTTTACCGTGTCTTAGGTGCTGCTGAAAATTCAGAACCTAGGTTTGACTTTTCCTTTGTGCATGTCCTAAACTGATATGTATGTTTTCTAGCTCCCAAATTTGTTGTATTTGAGTGTCGATTGAGTTTTTGAAATTTGATTTTAATCTTTCCTTTCTGCGTATCATGAACTGTCAGACATGATTTTTTGCTCCCAAGATGTCTTTCTGTTTCGAGAGAACTTTCACCTTTTTTTGGTTAGTGTTCTGATATTTAATTAAGTTGATGATACTATTTACATGTCCCTTGCAGGCTTTGGAAGTTCAAGGGAAACATTCGGAAGCAGTTTTTGAATTGTCAAAGATATGCCCTGTTCTCCAAACATTTCCCCCTGAAGAATCCTCCGTATGTTGGTTTGATTCACAAACATGTGATTTTGGATGTAAGATGTAAAAAGAAAAAAGTTGGTCCATTGAAGCTTATGCTCTGATATGCACATGTATGTTCTTTTGCAGCCTGAAATGGAGATGGTGGCTCGAGGGCTGGGGAAGCACTTGAAATTGGAGCAGCGAGAAATCTTAATGAATATGTTCACTTCTGTTTGCAATGAGGAGAGTCACAGAAGTGCGGCCGATGCTTTGGGTTTGGTTGGTCCTCTTAGTCTCTCCTTTCCTGATTCAATTTTTGGTAGAGATGCTGAATGGTAAAAGTACCCTTGTGCATTATAAATTATAGCTAATAGAATTTCTTTTTTAATCTTTGAAAGGCCTCTAAGAAATAGTTCTTTCCCTCTTTCTGTCGCCTTGAGCCTTGCACCGATATTAGGAGAGCTGGGTTGATAAAAAAAAGGCGGCTTGAAGTTCATATTAGTTCATTCTCCATTGCAACAAACATCAATCTTTATCTTGGGCGGAAGGAGAAATAGAATAAGATTCACTTTAGACCTATAATGTGAAGGAAAGAATACTTTGACATTGAGTTTGATGATATGAATGTATAAACCTGTCAAGTTGTATGTGACCCACCTGGAATATGCTGCAGTGCTAGTACTTAAAAACCATTACTTATTCTTAGTTTATTCTTTATGCAGATGTTCTCCCCAAAAAGTGTTGGTGATCAACAGGAGACGGAGCACACGTGAAAGTTATTGCACAATACTGATACATACATTGTTTGTTCTTTTTAGCGAAATTGTACATGTTATTCTTTGCTAAGAGAAGCCCACTTTTGTGTAGTATGCGCAGCTGCTACGCTACTTCTGATTTTCATGCCCTACGATACAACTTTCTCCTTATTTGTTCTGTGAACGGAATAAAATGTGAAATGGATAAATATGTAACTTTATTCATTCTAAATTGTTTTTATCATTTCAAAGTATTTATAAAATCACATTAGATCTAAGAATGCCAATTTTGACTTGGCCCAGCTCGGCCCATTTTTTGATCCGAGGTTACCGAATTGTTGGGCTTGACTGTGGCCCATCCGGCTATGGAGTCAGGCCACCCAACTCTGATTTGACCCGTTGACATCCTTAACTAGATCAGTTTTTTAAATTTTGCAATGGATTTAAAGAGATTTAGTAATACACAAACTTATCTTTAATTATTAAATAGACTAAACGGATCAAAATTGTTTGGCGTGACTATGGCCCATTTGGCTATGTGCCGGGGCTATCCTGTCTTGACCTGGTCTATTGACACTTCTAACTAAGTCAGTTATTTAAATTTTGTAATGTGTTTAATATTTGATAACAACAATGTAGCTTTATTTTTAATTAGTAGAGAAATTATTTTTAAAAGTCTTTAATACTTAGATTATACAAATTTAATTAAAAAACAAATATTTTTAACTGTTTATTTTATTAGAAAGTTACGGATCAAATAGTCTCTTTTTTAAAAAAAATGATGACTCTCTTTGAACTCGCAAAGTGGGGAGCTGCGTATTAAAAAAAGTCAAAGTCATATTAATTTGAAGCTTAAACATTCTTACGCACTATGTATATGTATAATAAAGTTGTATCCGGAGTAACTGACACTTCTCTCCCAACTTCTCTCTCAACAAACACTAAGAAAACTTGACCTTGAGCGCCTATTCGTTTTGAGCCAACCGATTCGTGTAGTTTTTCCCTTCTTCAGGTTTACTCAGTTTAATTTCTTGAGGTTGCGGAGCTAACTAGTTATTTCTGATGCTTCTTTTATTCCATTTCGTTTAATTTTCTGGATTTGGATCCATCCTAATCTGAAATTTTCTGTTGTCTGGTGGTGCAGTAACAGTGCGCACGAGAGCAAATTCCTCAATCCTATCCTCTGCACCAAATATGGTTAACTTCGAAATGAACGATCGGAAAAGTAAGTTCTTTCATTTGAATTTTCCTTCTCATTTACAGATTTCCTTACTTATTAGTTTTCCACTTCTTCTATTATCTTCGGATTTTTGTTTTCGCCTCCATTTTGACTTAAGCATAATTCCATTCGATGTATAAATTTCGAATTTGAGAGAGGAAGAAGTTTTTCTCTGGCACGGTGGAATTTTATGATTTATTTTCAGCTAATGAGAAATGAATAGGAAGCAAAAGGCCTAAAAGAAATAAAATTAGTAGAAAGCTAGAGAAGAAGAGGTCAAACGTTGAATTAGAACAGTCTTTTAGGAAGTTGAATCTAAGTTGAGGTAAATACTTGGTAATCCAGAGGTTAATTGATCTCATCATAGCTTTTAGTTTTTATTTCATGTGCTGAGACACTTGCAATATTTGGGTTTCCTATTGAACTCTATGTGTTTTTATTTAGTATTTCTTAGCTATTGAGTGTATGCGCATATATGATCCGTGTATAAAACACCATGGCCTATTTAAACACACACACACACACACATGTACATACATACATATGTATTGTCTTTTCATGGTGAATGACAATTAACTGATTCATGCAACTCCACAATAGAGATTTGGAATCATGACTTCAGTAGTATAGGTATCTCTTGGGTTTAGCGTTTTGCTTGTTCTAGAGTGTCCTTATTGCATTTTTTACACTACATGAATTTTATGTTGTTGTTGTATGAATTTTATGTTGTGTCTGATTTAATGAAATGATGGAACTTTTGGCAACTCATTTTCCAATGCCTGTGATTTTTTGCCTTTTTTGCATTGCAACAATTTGTTCAAAATGTTTCTCATATCTTCTTGTTCACTTTCTGTGATTTGTTCATCAAACTTGATTATTTTTATTAGTCTCCTTTTATCCAATTAGTTGATTGATTAGCCATATAGGTTGTGTTGCTCTAGCTAGTTACTTTGTTTGTGAAAAGAGGCTTATGCTGGTAAATCCTATTATACGACAATAAACTGTACACATAAAAATGAAAAAATGATGATTAGGCATCTTCCACCTCATAACTTGGTGTGAACTGAAGCCATTTTGCTCTACCATGCCATAAGCTAGTCTTTTACTTTCTCAATGCACCATGATATGGTCACACCAAAATGCGAGAAACTCTTTATCTTCTGTATTCTTGTTTTATGATTCACTTGGCTATTCCATGTTTTAATACTTTTATCGGAAAAAAAAAAAACAGAGATTGGGCTAGGATTGACAGGATTTGGCATATTCTTCTCATTCCTGGGTATTATCTTTTTCTTTGATAAGGGACTACTTGCAATGGGAAATGTAAGTGCCTCGCTGCAAATGTCCTTAGTTATTCACTTGATCTGTTGTTATTAACCTATGAGATATGGTATAAAATGTCCATATTTCCAATGTTACTTTTACCAGATCCTCTTTGTCTCTGGAGTGAGTCTAACAATTGGCCCAAAGTCCACAATGCAGTTCTTCATGAAACGTCAAAATTTTAAGGTGGGTTGACCTTTTCTACTCACCCCAGCTCAAACTGATGTAGGTGTGATTGTTGGATTTATAAACTGTTTTCATCACTTCGGCTGTCATGTCATGCAGGGAACTCTTTCATTTGGTGCTGGCTTCTTCTTTGTCGTCATAGGATGGCCAATTATTGGTATGATTTTGGAGGCATATGGGTTCATTGTTCTCTTCAGGTCTGTTGGTATTTTGCCTAATTTTTTTCTCAATACCGTGCTTATTTTTCATGACTAACATGGTGATTGGCATTTTATGCAGTGGCTTTTGGCCAACATTGGCTGTCTTCCTGCAAAGGATTCCATTTCTTGGTTGGATATTACAACAACCATTTGTCCGATCGGTATATCCAACTTTTTCTTTATTAATTATTCTTGTCCTAATGGCTTAGGGATTGTAGATATTTTTCCTTTACCTTTTTATTTTGTTTGCTTTTCTGGTTCTGCCTGACACCCTTGCAGTCACAGTGGACAAAGGAATCTGCACTATAAAAGCAGAAAAGAGAATCTTCTGATAATAAATAGAAGATAAATTTTAGGAATTTTAAAATATATCACAAGAAAATTGGATTTGGTCTCTTAGATTGTTTTTATGGAGAAAAAAAAGCTACTTCTACATGAGTCAATTTATATGATTCATGTTGATGGTCATGTCCAACCTCTTAACTGGTAAAATATTGGTAAGCTTCGTGCCAAAACATCATGGAAAGACTGAAGGATTGTTTGGTAAAACCACTGAGTCATCATGAAGCATGATGCGTTGTTACGATGGACCTTGTTTATGGTCAGATGCAAATAACAAAAGCAAGATCAATGATTAATTCTCTTTTCACAAGTTCCTCCTCCCTTCCCATCCTTGCTTCGTTAGACTTGGTTCTTATGTTCTAAATGAATGTGAATATTTTACTAGTTCGTTTGCCTCTGCTGTTCTTCGCTTATTAACTTTGGTATCCTGGTCAAGTTGGTGGGAACTAATTTTGATGTGATTTATGAGGTGTTGTAAATAACAAATAGGTCTCAGAATTTTGTCAATCCTACAGGGAAATGAGGTTTCTCATGTTCATCTAGTCAAATAGTACGACAGTTAAGATGGTGAATGGTTCACTGCGTGGTTGGACTCATGTCCACCTACCTCACACTTGCATGCAGATTTATTGCAGAAAGAATGTATGAACACATTGACACATTGATGTTGGGATAGAACCTTTACGATGGAGATGAGTTTAAGAGTCTTCATTAAGTGTTGGATATGGCTATAGAGACGACAGTACAACTCAACTTGATTTGATGCTCCAAATCTTTAAATACGGTACATAGCTTCACTTTAACAAGTTTCTGTTCATCATTGATATGCAGTTTTTTGATCGCAACCGGGGTAGAAGAGTACCTGTGTGAATGGAACATTGGTAGGAAGTGCCATGAAGCTCCAAATACGTTCACTTCGTGATTCTTGCGAAAATGGTAGGGCCCAGAAGTTTTGTCTCATGTTAAAGACGGGTTGCTATGTAGCTATGGAAATGTGCGACTAGACTACAGACTTATCTGTCTGTAAGTCACTGTAAACATAGGCTAATCCAAAATCCAAAGAAAAGTTTTTCTTTTTTGGGTTCTGTTTGCTAGCCAATAGACAATATTTTCATTCGATAGCAACTGTCTTGTTCCAATATGAAAGGAAATGAATGCAAATTTTGTGCTTATGCCATTTGTAGAATTTGGCCATTTGCTTAGCTGCAATAACATGAACTCATGCACAAATGTCGACCTCTACCTTTTTCTCCTGTTTATGCCAATATATAAATATTTGCTATTAGTGAAGATATGCAACATATTCATTTGAGACAGATTTTCCATTCTGCCTGTGTAGATCAATAAAAACTAGCATAAGGCGTGACATGACTAAAATGTCTTCAGATGATAATGACTATTGGTTTTTCTGATGACATTCTTTTGATTAGTTTTATCTACTTTTGTTGAACTGAGCTTAGAGGTCTTCATCAAAATAATGAAATTCAATATAGCTGAAATTTGACAATTATAACTCCTCAAGCTCCTAATCCTGCTACTCCCCTTGCCATAAATGTCTCAGAAACTGCCCCAATTTATGTGGTTGCTGAAATCCGAATGGGAACAATATCTGGTCACATCCCTGACTTCCTGGTTCTCTACTCCCTCTAGATACTGAAAGCTTAGGACTACTTACTCTTGGAAGATGGTGTTGGTGGAAGCTTCTTTGATGGTTTTTTTCTTCGATCTTTACGCTCAACGATGTTGTTTGATGAGTCTTTATCCTCCACTGTCCCTAGTTTTCTCAATCTTGACATACTTCTGGTGACAACGCCTCTGCTCGAGTTAGTGAATTTGTCTGAAGCAGAATCTGACTGCACATCTATATTACTCTTCTTCTGATTAGGCTTAGCCTTCTTGCAAGTCTTCGAGCTCTCACTTTCGGCTTCTGACTGGGCTGCTGCTTGAGTATGTTTGCTAGTAGTGCTGCAGAAGTTTTGCAATATATGATCCAACGAGAAAATGTTGGAATCCAGACGCAGAAAAAAGTCACTTATCCTTCTTGCAGGGAGGTCATCTATTGATACTGATGGAAAAGTGCTTGATCCTGCAGCTGATGGCACACTGTTTGTCTGATGTCCAGATGTTCTTGCTGGAACATCTTCCTTTGAAGATTCTTCAACACAACTCCAAGTGGCATGGTCTTTCCAGTAATATGGAAATCCAAGCAAGAAATGACTGCAAACCTGTTCAACTTAACAGTTTCACATTTGCATCTGTACAAGCTGCTAGTGGTTAATCTTAAATAAATAATCAGCAAGATCTCAGCAAATGTCATACAGAATCTGTACGTGGTTGTTACGGCTCATGGATAATTAAACAAGTAAAAGCTTGAATAAGGAAGTTGTTACTCTAGTTAATGAATCCGGTATTAATAGCCCTATGATTATTATCTCAATCAGAAGTAACATCATTGATTATTATTATAACTCGTTGCATAGAAAATTTAATGTTAGATTATTATTATTATTATTATATTAAAATTATAAACTTAATTTCTGTAAAATTAAATATCTAAATCTAAATTCTTATAAAAATATTCAACGAAATGTTAAGAAATATAATATTCATTTTTTATAATTTTTTTTAAATTATGCTATCATGAGTCATTTTACACATCATTAACAATTACTTTTAAATACTTAATTTTATTAAATATTTTTAATAAACAGTTGATATTATTTATTAATCAAATCAACTTACATGATTAGGTATCAACTAACCGTAAATAGAACCAGTTACTGCTAATGCAATTCATGTTTGCTAAACAGGGCCATATACCTGACGCGAGAAACCATTTTGAAGAGTCCGGAATCTATTAATGAAGCCTGTGACTGTGATTGTGATGCAATCTATTGTCTCAAGAGTGTTGGCGTTGATTCTTCTGGAAATTGCTGCTGAACAAAAGACTCTTGGCCCCAGTTTCCTGTGTTACAGTCCAAAAAAGATCAGCTAAGCTTAATTTGGTGGCTAACAAACAGTGAAAAGACTGAAAGCTTTTAACGGAAGAAAGAAGAAAATATCAAAGAATTAACTTGAGAAAGAAAAAAAGATACGATCACCAAACAAACACTTACTTCCTATCAGCAAACCCCGCAACAGCTAATCCATTGCCATCAGCCCTGGCCAGCCACCAGTCATAGAGTAACACCTGACATCGCAAAACCCCAAAAGGGACATCAAAAAGAACCCCTTGAGATCCATTACAAGAAAAAAAGGGGGGAAAATCAACGGAAGAGAACGTAGAGATTACAGATTTAAGGAATAAGGAGGAGACAGGAGTGTGTGAGGCGCATGCGAAAGGCTTCTGCTCCTGGTTCGCATTTGATTGAGGGAAAGGTGAAGTCTTGCTCTTGCATGTTTCGGTATTATCTTCTGATTGCCCATCAATAATCACTGTCTCTCTTCTTCTTTCTTTTCTTTGTTTCCGGCGGCCGTCGGGGGGCGTGGCGGTGGCGGTCATTTCAACGGGAAATTAGGCGGGAACAAACTTGGAGTGTCAACATGTCTTGTCCGTCTGTTTCGCTTATTATAAGGTTGGCGCACCACGTGCCCTACACGTGATGTTTCGTCTTGCGATTTTGACATTTATTCATAATCACAAGAAAAGAGAGGATCTTGAAACCAAAGCTATGCGAATTCAGTTTTTCTTACGGTATCTTAATGATTGAATTTGAAATCTTATCATGTTCTGTCTTTTATCTTGAGTTGTGATACATAACATTACTACAATAAAGCAAACTTCTATACATTAATGATGTTGATTTAATGTATACAGCAATCATTAGACTTCATTCTATCAAACCATCGTTGCATATCTAGAAACAGTAATCAGAATCAAGTATGAACATTTGGTAGAAATGTAAGACCTGGAATAATCAATAAACCACCATAAGAAGAGTTACAATAATAATCAAGTTCCAAAGTGCCTTCAGTAATTCCTTGCACACAGATTGTATAATGGATGAGGCAATCTTCAGCCGTAAGCTGAAATCCGCTTCTCTGTAAACATTCGGCTGCAATGCTTCACATTTCAGATTGTCCAAAATACCTGCCTGAAATTGTTGCAAGAATGTTCATCATTACAACCTCATCATCGACTTCAGACTTCACAGCACGTAAGTCAGCGCATTTCCGGAGCAAGCTTCTAAGTGCAGCGCATGTATCAGCATCTAGAGGCGTATCAACTGCTGCACATAAAGCAAAAAGCCACACGCAGTCATTCTTCGACAGACTGCTCGCAGTTTCTGCCAGGCTTGTGCGTTTCCTCAGCATTGAAACCCGAGCAACAGAATCCATTGATAGAACTTGAGATAATGTAGGATAGTCGGATGAACTGTCCGTTGGATTCTGAGAGGGCGTTGAGACTCTAACCCCTTTAACATTCATGGAAAAAGCAGTGTTCTCAAGGCTGGAATGAAGAGGACTACAGGAAAGGACTTCGTAATGTTGGTGTTCACCCAACTCTTCAAGAGCTTCATTCTCACTAAGATGGCAGGATGCATCTACCTCAAGAAGTTTAAACATCGTTTGCAGCTTATGAGAAATTTTACCGCTGGAACCCTCATATTGTGAGAAAAACTGATGACAGATGAAAAGAATAAAAGTCAGTTCACTGAAATCAAAATTGTTAGAGGAATATAATTCTGTCTCCTAACAAAGTAAACCACTATATTTGATCCTTTTCATTTTTATTTTTCAATAAGCAATTGAATCTTAACAGATTATTCAGGTCTCAAGTTTCTGCAGTGACACAACTGTTATCAACTCTGTAAATATATTTGCAATGAGCTAATGTTCCAACTTCTGGTTACACTGAAGAATCAATTAAAAGCATTTGAAATTGATTCATTCTGCCATAAGCACAAAGGAACCAATCAAAGCTTGCCCATTTTTCAGATAGTCCTCCACATATGAAGAAATGCAAGAAGAAAAATATAGCTTCTCCATTAGAAATGGTACCAGTCGTAGTTCTGAAAAATCAGTAAGAAATGCATCCTCCCACTCCTTAGATGGCATTAAATGTTGCGGAGTTGGGGCAATGTCAGGAATCTGTGGCATATAAACAGTTTGTTCTTTTCTAATTTTGTTCTCATCAAGCTTCGCCACAGTGACTTTTGGAATATGAGCAGCTTCCCACCTAAACAAATGAGGAAAGAATATAAGTAATGAATTTGCGTTATGAACTACAAAGGGTTATGAAAAAATTACGGCAGAGACTAGTACCTGACACGCCTTAGATATTCTAATCCATCTTCTGGGGGTCCAGAATCAAAATTTGGTTCTCCTTCTACAAGAAAAGCAGGCCTCTGAATGCTTTCATAGTACTCATCACTGTCTTCTTCACTATACTCTTCCAAACCATCTTCCCCTCCAACACTGTAACTATCAGAGTCCAAGGGATAAATATTTTCTACCTCATGTTCTTTCATATTCCTTATTTTATCATCCTCATTTGTTGGACAGCCGTCTCCTGGAATTATAAAAAATATTTAGATTCATTTAACCATTGCTTAAAACAAAAATAGAAGCCAGTGCAGTGCTCACACATACACAAAAACAAAGAAACAGAGAGAGAGAGAGAGAGAGTATTAAACAAATAACAGTGAGCTGTACTAAATTTCTCTCCATTCAAGAACAAAGTAATAGTGAGTAAGATCACTTACAAACGAATGCTACAAATCCTATGGCATTCAAAGAGAGTATCTTTGTGAAATACTACTCCCTAGGTTAGTAAAAAGAAGGATTGAATGTACAAGGACCATATACAAGTCATATATGCAAGACAAACAATCGTTTGCCCAAGTAAACTGTCCAGCAGATGTTTTGAGTATTTTTCGCAGAAGGATTTTGCAGATAGCTTTAGACTTATTCTTCAATGCACGTATATGTTCAAAGGATTCCATCTTCCCCTTGCCGCAACAACACCTGTCCACAACAGAAATGAATCAAATTGACAAATTAGAGCCCAACTTGGAAGGGGACCAAAGGAGAAAGAAAGCAGTTTGATTCAATGGATTCCGATGTTTTTGAAGGATATAGTAGTTACATTCCAAAGGAGAAAACACTAAAAACACGAGGAGGGAAAGGAAGGAACAAGCAAATCAGACAAGGAGAGAAGACTACAAATGATCCACAAAGGAAGTGGAAAGGAAAGGAGAAAGGGTAAACTGGCACCAAAATCAAGAGCCACTAGTTTGCCCTGACGAGTAATTGTTGTTACTGAAGATCAGGGTACAGCACTTTAAGCATTGATATTTCAGTCAAAACATCAGTACACCAAAGGGGAAAGAGCTGAAAGGAGCTAGACATCATTTTCAGGGATTCAAACAGGGCGAAGATTGTGAAGTGGCATAATAATAGTGCTGGAAACTCATGCATAAGCTCTTCTATGCAGAACCCTCCACTTCCCCCAATAAAAGAAAACCCAAGACAACATAAAAGAAAAAGAATAATTGCTACAACACAGCAAAGGTTTCCAATCCACCCATTTTTGCAGTTCAGCCTCCCACAGAAGAATAGTTTAACCTAGCCCAATAGGCCGTTATATCAGTTAAATATTACAAAGTGAGATTAAAACTTAATCAACCACCAAGAGATATTAACCATAACTGATAAAAATAAAATATTTTCACACACATAAACACCAAAGCAATGAGGTCTCTACCACTAGGCATTCCAAAGGGAAACTTTCATTGAAACATAATCTCATTGACCAAAGTGGAAACTCAACCATCATTCAAACAATCAATTCATATTGCATCTACTTCAAAAATTCTCTTATAGCTAAAGGAATCCAGGGCAACTGGTCTCCATTCCAAGTAATATTCAACCGGTAGATATCTTATCTGAAGATTTCTCAAGAATCAGAGCACAACCTTTGCACCATTCCAGAAGGCCATCAGAATCTCCAATCCTAAACTTCTGTCTACCCCAAAATCATAGCAATTCAAGTTGGTTATTCGAATTATAAGGTCTACCAGCAAAGTATAATTCACTAATAATACTGCCATCTGAGGACCTCCCTTTTATGGGCTAAAAACATTTTATCGACCACAAACTTGTAGCACAAATTCTAACACCAAATAGTAAGCCTGGGAATATTTACAGCAAAGGAGAAAATCTCAAGCTTCTCACACCCATATGTTTCCATGAATCAATAAAATATGTATATTTTGACAATCAAGCCGGACACAGAAACAGTGAAAGTATGAAACAAAGTTTTAAAAACAAGAAACAAGAAGGAAAAAGGCAGCCATTTCCTCTGCTAGTCGCTTACATATCAAACATTAAGATGATCTGGGCGGATCCAGGCAAAGGCTAAATAGATAATGGCCTGAGAGTTTCAAGAACAATAAAATGACCAAAAAAGTTTATGTATTTGTCTACAATACCACTCCACAGCCTACCATACTTCAACGTGTCTTCGATGTAACAAGGTACACTATTTCAGGGTTAGTCCCTTCTAAACAAAGTGAAAACAAAATTCAGAAAGGCAAATACTTAACAGAAGATTAGTGCAATGCTTGAAGCAGTGAAGTAATTTAGTTCTTACACACAGAAGCAAGACCAACACACGCATACACATGCACAAATAGATTAAGAGAGCTTACTGAGAAAATCGGGGGCATGTTCCTTCTTTCCAAATCTGCGGTGAGGATCAAAGTTCACACGATGGTTCTTGTCATACTTTGAGACCGCCAAGTCATCATATTCCTTCGAAACAGCATCTCCAAGTCCACTGTGTATCTCTCCCCACAATTTTCTCTGTTCTACAATGTTAACAAACCGGAGGGCCTGCATCTCCTTCCTACTGTACATCCTTTTCGTCTGATTCCCGTTCACTACGCTAGCATTTTGAGATCCACTTGTCTCTGAAACATTTTTTGCATGTTTTCCCTTTCTCCGTGGTCTCTTTCCCTTAGCATCAACTTCTTGTTTCTCGTTCTTCATTTCGTTACTCTCTAAAATCTTTGGACCTGCGTTACCATGTTTGGTGACTGCAACTGGCTTGATCAATGCTGTATCATCAATTACTTCAATCTCCAAGGATTTTCTAACTGAAATATCGATTCCCTTCAGACCCCCGAAAATTTCTGCACCAGTGTGAAAACCAGCAACACTTTCCCCATGATTTTTGACATTGAAAATGGATCCATCGTCAAGTCCCGCTAAAAGTTGCTTCTTTTTGGCTTCCAAGAAAGTTTCTTTTTCTAATTCTTTCGATTTCATAATCTCCTTATTCACATCATTATCCAAACCAACTCCAAATTCAATGACTTTGCACCCTCCAGAGACTTCTTTGTTATCACTTCCCTGTTCTCCGGAGTAACCCACTTCACATTCCACCCACTCTTTGTCTTTTCGTTCTTTCAAGCCATTAACAGCCCCTTCAACCACGGCATTTTCTGTTTCTTGCACTTGCATACCGATGTTCTCAACCTTTTTCACAAAATCTTCACTGTCCCTGTCATGTTCAAAAGACCCAGAAGCCAAATCCTCCACAGTCATCTCTTCTGTAGGCACAGAACCAAGCAATTCTTGATTCTGTTCAAAACCCACTTCCATCTTCGCTACAGAAGGGTTCTCAGATTCAAAGAAGATATAGTTATCGTTCTTGAAGGAAATGGAACCGAGATTTTCTGGAGTGGTCTGCGATTGTTCGCTTTGTGAAGAAACAGACAACGATTGAACCTTTGATTCGTTAACTGTAGAAACCTTGCAAAGAGTGGTGGACCGGTCTTCTGCTAATGGCTGTGGAGCATTTCTTTCCATGTCTGCAAATCTTCTTTTGGACTCAAGATTAAAACTTTGGGTGGGGAGACAGAGTGATAGAGTTGGGGTTTTAGGGGGGTACAGAGTCCACAGACTACGCAGGGCTAGGGCATAAGGAGCTCCGACTTATACCTTCTGCTTTTGGGTAAAGTTATAGAGTTTATTTACTTATTAACCACCGTCACAAATATTTCATTTGATGCGAAGAGTTCGGATGACTTGAACGCATACGTCCTTAGAAAAAAGTTTTATGTTTTTCTTTCTTTTTTTTCTCTTTTCTTTTAATTATTTTATATTTGATATGTATGTTAAATTATATATTTATTTCAATTAAAAGTTCTATATTTATATTATAAAGTGTTTTTGCTTTAGGATTCAATTTTGTTTAGTTGTGTTCACTTGTAAGAACTTTTGTTGTAATGCTTATGGACCTATATTATTCTTAATATATAATGTTTTGATGTAATTATTCTTTATTATATGGTGTATATTATACATTTTAAGTAATTTTTATTATTCATAGTTTTATATCCATACGAGAATTAAATGATCTTTTTTTTATATTAATTGTGATTATTGTTTATGAGAGAAATACATGAAGAGTAATATTAATAAAAATAAAGAGAAAGTTGTTATATCAAATTGTATTTTTATAATTTTTTAAAACAAGGTTAAAGTAAAATAAAAATTATATATCACAAGACATTAAATGACTATTTTCTAATTTTATAAAATTTAGTTATTATTTTAATTTTTTTTAAAATTATCTAAAAGGGTATCTAGTATTGACCTATGCCAGTATCATATCATATTAGAACCAAATCAGGTACTGGGTCTTATATAATATTTATAACATTGATTAACATGTTTTTCAAGTCATAAACACATATAGCGGTGTTGAGACAAATTTTAAATCAACCTAAATGCTTATTTAACATATAAAGATATTATGTTTCTTTAACTATTGTAAAATGATAAGGCTAAATTTGTTAGACCCCGCGTGTTTTGACATATTATTAATATGCACCCGCCTTCTTTTTTATACAGAGGAAAAAAAAAACTAGAATCACATCTTAACTAATGCAATAAACTGCGATATAAATAACCGTGCTAATCTTGGTGCATATACAACATGACTAGTGGCTCCTGAAGAGTCCGAAGGCCTGTGGTTGAGAGAGCAGCGATAGAAGCCAGACTATCTACACACCGGTTCCCTTCTTGATACACGTGTTGAATCTACGCCTCCCACGAACGGTGGAGAAAGTCGCGGATACTTGCCACCAAAGATGGGACAGTGGGTTTTTTAGGCGGACAAGGTCCAGGCTCAATTCTTGCAATATTTCCAAGGGTTATATTCGGAGGAGGTTGAGGTCCGCCCACTTTTTATTCTTCGGAGTGGTTTTCCGACTGTCCCGCATCATCTATGGCAGGCGATGAGTTTGTCGGTGACTGACCCCGACGTTACTCATGCTCTTTTTCAGATTGGAGCGCATAAAGTGCCTGGACCGGATGGATTCCATGCACACTTCTTTCAGTCACAGTGGCAGCTAGTGCAACCCAGTGTTGTCAAGTTGGTGCAACGTCTTTTTGATAACCCTTCTCTCATACAAGGCATTAATGAGACGTTTGTCACCTTAATCCTAAAAGTTGCCCATCCGGAACAGGTCACTCATTTTCGGCCCATCGGTTTGTGCAATGTCAGTTGTAAGATACTATCGAAAATCATTGTTTAGCGACTTCAGACTGTCCTTCCCATGCTTGTCGGCCCTTATCAGAGTAGTTTTGTACCGGGGAGGCAAATCTTTGATAATATTATGGTAACCCAAGAGATTATTCACTCTTTTAGGCAACTACGAGGTAAGAAGGACTTTATGGCTATTAAGGTTGATTTAGAAAAGGCTTATGATCGCCTAAATTGGTCTTTTATACAGGACACCTTACGTGTTGCGGGTGTCCCTGATCCGCTGGTGCAGTTAATCATGCATTGTGTTACTACAGTTCAAATGCAGATTCTCTAGAATGGTCGGCCATCTCCCGCTTTTAATCCTTGTAGGGGGCTCGGACAGGGGGATCCCCTGTCACCTTACTTATTTGTCTTATGTCTGGAACGACTGTCCCATCTTATTGAGGCTCGAGTGGGCGAGGGCCTCTGGAAGCCGTTTCGGATTGGCCGGACAGGGCCGTTAATCTCCCATCTCTGTTTTGCTGACGACATGATCTTATTCTCCGAAGCTTCCGAGAGACAGATGCGCATTCTTCTAGATTGTTTAGCTTTATTCAGCGAAGCATCGGGGCAACGCATTAACCCCCATAAATCAACGGTTTATTTTTCTCCCAATGTTACGACATCGGTTGGTGGAGATATAGCTCGCATTTATGGTTTTACTCGGACTTTGGACCTTGGCAAGTACTTGGGAGTGCCTTTATTACATCGACGGGTAACTAAAGCCACGTATTATCATATTCTGCAAACAGTGCAATCTCGATTATCAGGGTGGCAAGCTGATGGGGTCGGTCGAGTAACATTATGTCAATCGGTGTTGGGGGCTCTCCCTTTATACACGATGCAAACTGCTAAACTACCGAAGGGTTTACTTAAACAAATGGATAGCGACTGTAATCAGTTTCTTTGGGGGGGATATGCCGGCGAGGCATCGTATGCATCTTGTTTCCTGGAGCCAGGTGTGTAGCCCGAAACAAGCAGGGGGTCTTGGACTGAAAAATTTGGGGGCCATGAATATGACGTTTCATATGAAACTAGGTTGGTCTATTCTCACTGAACCACACAAGTTGTGTAATCAGGTGTTTTGCGCCAAGTATAAGCAAGCTTGGAATGTACACCGAGGGTTAACTACGAAGCCTGTTGCAACTCCGCTGTGGCGGAGCATTTGTGCGGTGTTTCCCATGGTCCAGGCTGGCATTACATGGGCGGTGGGGAATGGCCATCAGATTCTGTTTTGGTATGACCGTTGGGTGCCAGGGGTGACGGACAATCTGTTTTCATATGCTCTTCAGTTGATCCCCGAGGACCACTTAGCAAGGCATGTTTGCGATTATGTTGATCCCAGGGGGGACTGAGCGTGGGAACAATTTCGGACCTTTTTACCTTAGATGCTCATTCTTCGCATTGCAGTTGTTCTTCCACCTCGCCCCTTTCAGCCGGCAGACCAACTGTCTTGGGCACCAGAGGCCAGTAGCCAGTTCTCCACTCGTTCGGCTTACTACCTCCTTCGACAGCATTTATGGTCGCCAAGGAGTTCCTTATGGCAGCTCATCTGGTCTTGGTTCGGTCTGAAACGAGTTCAGTTACGCCTGTGGTTGGTGGCACATAACCTCCTTATGACCAATGGACGACGGTTTCAGCTATCTTTGACCGACTCTCCCACCTGCCTGGATTGTCCACTGCATGAGGAATCTGTAGCTCATGTGTTCCGGGACTGTTGGAGAGTGCGCACGGTGTGGAATCAACTTATCGAGGGTAGGAATCGTAACCATTTCTATTGTCAGGATTTCCAAACCTGGTTGGCGGGCAATTTAGCATCGGCCCCCGGACACCGTTTTGCCTCAGTTTGGCATTTGGTATTTGGTATTGTAGTGTAGAAATTATGGGTTTGGCGAAATGAACGTTGTTTCAACCCTTCCTCACATCCCGTTCACCATATAGGTGAGATCCATTCTTTTGTCCACAATGCCATTTTGGCTCAGCAATTACACCGCGATGTATTGCCATCGATTGCAAAGCGGCGTCGGGTCCTTGATGTTGGTTGGATGAAGCCACGTGAGGGCTGGGTTAATTTGTGTACGGACGGCTCTTAGAAGGGGAATCCGGGATTGGCGACAGCGGGTGGATTGATTAGGGATGCGGTGTTGGTTAGTCGGGTTTGGCGCAAATTTGGGAATTTGTTCGTCCTGGCAAGCGGAGCTATGGGCTGTGTTTCATGGCTTGACATTGGCTTGGATGCATGGGTATTTTCAGGTGGAATTAAGTATAGATTCGGCAGTTGTGGTGGCAGGTCTAACTAGTGATCGACTTACAGTGGTGAACCCCCTGGTGCTGGCTATTCGAGAGTTGTTATCTCGGCAGTGGGTTGTTCGAGTATGTCATGTTTTTTGGGAGGGAAATCGTTGTGCTGACTGGTTAGCTAATTATAGTCACCGGTTATCTGTCGGGGCACATTGGTTGCCTGATGCTGTAGAGGGTCTCTCCTCGCTTTTGTTTGTTGATGTTGTTGGGGTTACTTTTCCCCGTATCACTACTCTGTAATTTTTCTTTTCGGGTGTAAACCCCGTTTTTTAACCAAAAAAAAGAAGAATACTCAGTCGTGGGAATAAACGAAGATGAGAGAATGTTGATCACTTCTAAGGAATCGACTTCGACGATTACATGTTGAAAGCCTAGCGTCCAAGCCAGATTTTATGTTATATAGTTTTGGTTTTAAATTTTAAAAGCTATCCATAACCTTCTATCCGTAACCTTTTCAAAATTTTAAAGTCAAAATTAAGTGGTAAAAGTAAAAAGGTATATTTTATTTTCTCTTTGGACTTGATGTTAAAATAGATATGACTAGGAAGTACATTTCTTTTTTGGTATCTAGATTAGATGAATGGATTAACCTTGTAGTAATTTTATTTTATTTTAACTTATTCTTTAGTTTTATTAAGATGTAACTTATGTATTTTTAATTATTCTTGAATTAATATTGCCTATATGTTGGCTCATGTGCGATTTTATGCAATTGAAATTAAAAAATTCTTTGTACGAATAGAACTAATATAATTGAAAGGAGTTACATACAAATGTAGAGATAGGCAGAATTAAGGTCAAACCTAATACTGAAATTCATAAATCGATTAACATAATTGTAGGAGTTTTAATTCGAAAGAGATTTCGATTAATCAACTTATGATTAGTGATTAATAGTCTTGAGAAAGATATTAGCATAATTGAAAAATTCCTATAGTCTAATAAGCTTTAAATTAAATTGAGGTGTGAAGTCATGGTTGCATGAGAAGTCTTTTGGAGGATTTGAATTCCAAATACCATTATTTCATTGATTGATTTTTAGTTCAATTGACATTTTAGTTTCTTAATTGTATTGACTTGTCCTTAGTTTACTGTTTTAATTTTAAATATAGTTAATCACTTTCATCTTAAGTTATCGGTTGAAAGGATAAGTATTTTGGACCGAAAGGAACAATAAACAAATCTTCTCACAACTAATCCATTTTTTCAACGGAAGTAAAGAGATAACATTGGCCTAGTGATTGGTGAGGCTTACTATGCCTTTTTTTTTTTTGGTTGCCTACGAGGTGTCTTAGGTGGGTCATAATTATGGGAAGACACCTTTAAGCCATCCACACCCAGACTAATCTCCACTCGAGCCGGGTAAGTCCCTTGCGGGAGGCAAAGCTCTGGCCCTAAGTTTTAAACGGCTGCATACATGAGGGGAGTTCAAACTCACGACCTCACTTAAGCCAGGAGAGCTCCTTACTAACTCACCTGCGCCTTGAGGTTGGCTTACTATGCCTTTAAATATATTCACCAACTCTAGATTCATATTTTCTATAGTTTTACGAAAGATATTAATGAATTATTTATTGGGACACAGAATAATAAAAGTATAGGCAATCAGAAAAAAACTAATGTTTAAAAAATTCGATTGGTATAATCGGTTCAGTCGTAAAAATTTTGAAATATTTAACTTTTCAGTTCGATTTTCAATTTTTCGATTTGATTTACTTTAAAACTTATCAATTTATTAATTAATTGGTCAATTTTTATACGTTAATAAGTTCTTATAAGCTAAAATAAATAAATTTATTTTTATTATCGACAATCTTATGCGCCTTCTTTCTTACAATTTCTAATTATCTCAATATGTTTTTTTTTTCAGAAAATCAGAAATCTCCTAAAATTAAACAAAGTTATTCTCATGAGCATATTATGTTCTAACGTACACTACAAAGCATAAATAAATGGAGGCAGCTGAAGTCAAGGTCCGCGTGCTATTCTCACCTTTCTCAACAACTCCTCGCGTATTCATATAATGATCTCCAAACTCCATTGCTGATTCTCTCCGTCTCTGCTTTGACCTTCCATTTTCATTCTCTAACTCCATAGTTTTTGATCTCAATCTTTCTAAAACTAAAAAAAATAGTGATAAAACAAAGTTTGGATAACCAACATGCTCATGCTGGTGGACTGTTCCAACTGCCGTACACCGTTGCAGCTACCACCAGGAGCCGCCTCCATCCGCTGCGCCGTCTGCCGTGCCGTCACCCGCATCGGCGACCCTCGATCCGGCCCACCTCCGCCTTCCTCCACCTCTCACCACCCCTACCATCGTCCTCCTCCGGCACCGTCCCCGTCGCCTTATAATAATCACTTGCCTTCTGGTCCAGCGCAGTCTGTCCACGGCAAAAAACGGGCAGTAATATGCGGGATCTCTTATAGGAACACCAGGCACGAGCTTAAGGGTTGCATTAATGACGCTAAGTGTATGAAGTACTTGTTGGTCAACAGGTTTAAGTTTCCTGAATCATCCATTGTAATGCTCACTGGTATATACTTTATAGTTGATTTCTTTCCTTATTTCAAGTTGTGGGGTTGCTATTGCTTTCTTTGCTTAAGGATCGAGTTACATAAAATGATCGAAGCTTGTATGTTAATGCTTGATTTTGGTTGCACAAAGTTCATATTAGCTATTAAATTCCAAGTGCATATACAATTGTTAGGTAAATGAATTTTTTTAAAAAGACAACCATAATGCTTTGTTGAAGCTTTTGATTCTTACATGTGGAATGATAGTTTTGGCTTCTTCATTCTGTAAGGAACCGACTGAACTGTCACTGTATCTTCTAAGCTGTGTACTTGAATTCGGTGAATTATCACTTTGATGCATATCAATCTTTTCTATATTCAGCTTACTTCTCTCCTTTGTGTGATTTTACCTGTTCATTTGATGAACTTTCGTAAGAAAACGTTGTTGTTGTAGTTTTCACAAAATTTTTTAGATTGAGCTTTAGAGGACTGAAAATTGTTTTTCAATTGGTCACTTTCCTGACGAATTTCTTATTTATTTGATAATAATTTATTTAGTTCTTCATTAGTAGTTCACATTGATCACTTATTGTAACAATGGTTTTCTGCATTTCAATTTGTAGAAGAAGAAACTGATCGTTATAGGATTCCAACCAAACACAACATGAGAATGGCATTGCACTGGCTTGTACAAGGCTGTCAACCTGGTGATTCCCTAGTTTTCCATTTCTCTGGTCATGGTTCACAGCAGAGGAATTACAATGGAGATGAAGTGGATGGATATGACGAAACACTTTGTCCAATAGACTTCGAAACTCAAGGAATGCTCGTCGATGATGAGATCAATGTCACCATTGTTAGACCTCTTCCCCGCGGGGCTAAACTTCACGCAATCGTCGATGCTTGCCATAGTGGGACAGTTTTAGACTTGCCATTTCTCTGCAGAATGGACGGGTTAGTCTCTGCCGTTTCTTTTGGTGATACTAAACTCGTTGAAGCTGAATAAAAATGGATGGAAACTAGACAAAGTAATAGAATAAATCCATCTTCAAACCACTGCCAATGAAGCATTCCTTGAAGGGGATGTTTCTGGTCGAACGATTTTTAATATGTGCTCACACTGTGAATCTAGGACTGGGAGATATGCTTGGGAGGACCATCGTCCTCGATCAGGAACATGGAAAGGAACAAGCGGTGGGGAAGTCTTCTCATTCAGTGGCTGTGATGATGATCAAACCTCTGCTGACACTTCGGTAAAAGAATAGCTAGATAGACATAATGTTTCTTCTTCCCAGAACTTGTGATGTTAATTCAGTCTTCTACTTCATGGTATAGGCTCTATCAAAGGTGACTTCGACTGGTGCAATGACTTATTCTTTTATCCAAGCCATCGAGCGTGGACATGGAACTACGTACGGGAATATGCTAAATGCAATGCGATCCACCATTCGCAATACAACCAATGAACTTGATGGTGGTATTGTTACATCTCTTTTGACAATGCTCTTGACAGGGGGAAGTGGTGGAGCGAGACAGGTAATTCTGATCTGATTTTCTGCTTCTTATCAATTTTCTGCATGTTTGTAATAGTACAAGAAAATAGGAAAAGGATTAACATAACCTGCTCGTAGCAATATGCATTCAATTTTCCACACACTGTTATGACATTATTGGTCAGATAAAATGATGTTGCAGGCCTAAGCTCCTCTGCATAATTTATGTTCTGGATCTCTGGTCCCATTTCCATCACAACACATAAAGGAGTGTAAACTTTTGTTCTTTACACGACATTAATAGGCTGATGCTGCTTGCGTAATGTTTTTGCCTTTGAAATTGTCTAACAATCTGTTCAAATCTTGTTGCAGGAACCTCAATTAACTGCTAATGAACCATTTGATGTATACTCAAAACCCTTCGCCCTGTGACCATTATTAATGCTTCTAATTTGCTTTGCATCCACCTGCTCGAGAAGATTGATCTGATTTTAGATGTCTTTATTGTGATATTATCATCTTTGCTTAACTTGATAAAGCTTATGCTGATTAATCATGGGGCTGCATGCTCTAAATTTTTTTTTTAATTCTAAGGAAAGAAAGTCAACTTCGAGCTGTTTATTAGCATGGAGAAGCTAAAGCTAATTCACAAAAGTGTAGCTTTACTGACTGAAACAACTTGATGCAATTTCAATTAGTCATTAAGGATAATATGTATCGTTACAGAGGGATACACAGGAAAAGAAAAGCAAATAATAGAAACAAATTCACCATTATAACCCAATCTCTTGTCAATTTATGGCCTTCACAAAATCAGCAGCCTGAAGCCGTAACAGCAAGCAACAGAGATATATCACCGCCAATAATCAGTTCAATCCAAGCCTAGACATCGAATCTCATATATGAAAAATCAAGAAATATACAGTTAAAAACCCGCAAGCAAATGAAACTGAACTGTGCAGGAGCTGCAGAAATTTGAACTCAATTAAATGCAATCTTCAGTATTAGCTATCTGAAGCAAGAGCAGGAGAAGGAGCAGCAGCCTTGAGAAGTGGCTGGAGAGCCTTAACCACAATGCTCATATTTGGCCGGAACTCAGCTTCATACTGCACACACAATGCTGCCACAGCTGCCAACTGTACAATATGGTAATCACAATATAAGCAGCCAGAACTGCAATCACTTTGACGGAGAAAAGAAAATGCAACTTCACAGAATGTAGTAGAAAATATCCATCAAAAGATGCTACCTTGGCAACTCCTTTAGGAGGATACTCTCCCTTCAGCTTTGGATCAACACATTGCTTAACTTTGTCTTCGCTCAGCCTTGGAGTAGCCTACAACACAGTATGCTCTCGTCATATTACATAGACAAAATAAGCAGTGAACATGTAAAATAGTAAATAAAGCACAGAATTGGTAAAACAGAAGAAGGCAGATGACGCACCCAGGTGACAAGACTCTGCTGTCCACGAGGCATCGTGTGGTCAACAGGTTTCCTCCCAGTTAAAAGCTCCAGAAGTACCACACCAAAACTATATACATCACTCTTCTGTGTCAATTGTCCAGTCATCGCATATCTGCAGAATAGTTATACAAGATAAGTCACATGATTCACAATCAACTGCAACCAAAAAATAAAATTAGAGGAAGTATCGTTAAGGAGATTTAGATGAGGGGCAAAGACTGATATATATATATCTATATACACACACACACACACACACACACACACACACCATTAGTATATATAAATAAACTAGAAAGGAAAAAATGGGTTGCAAAATCACTATCACAAAGTAACTCAAAGAAGTAGTGAAAAAGAGGAAAGAGCCAGAAAAAGATATGAAGACTTAGATAAGCATACTCTGGAGCATGATATCCAAAAGTTCCTAAGACTCGAGTAGAATGAAGGCGAGCAGCCATATCAGGCGCCTGATTTGAGAGGTTGAAATCGGCAATCTTGGCTTTGAAGTCTTCAAAGAGTAGCACGTTGCTAGATCTGATATCCCTATGAATTATAGGAGGTTGCGCTTTCTCGTGCAAGTACTCCAAACCCCTTGCTGCATCAACTGCAATTCTCACTCGCTGTATCCAGTCAAGAACTGGACCTGGCTGAGCCCCCTGAACTCCTTTTCTACCTGTCATTGCAAGTGGGCAGAAGGAAACAAAAAGTTAACAGAAGAGAAAAAGATAATCCCAAAATATTTTTGAAGGGAAAGTTTCCAATAGGTTAATGAAGAAATAGAAGTGAGGATAAATGATACCATGCAATATGTCATGTAGAGATCCCATTGTCGCAAATTCATATGCAAGCACTCGGAGATTTCCTTCGACACAATAGCCCAGCAACTCTACAACATTTTCATGCTTCATTCTTGACACCACAGAAACCTGAAATTTGAACAGGACGTATGTTAAAATAATATTTTCAGCAGGACAATGCCAACCAGAGCAAATTAGAAAGAATTGGAAAAATTGCAATAATATCATTTCTCCATCAACTATAGCAAACCTGAGTCAAGAACTCATTATTTGATTCTGGTTCTGATGCCACATCAAGCTTTTTAACAGCCACAGCTTTTCCACTATCTAAGCTTGCATAATACACTCTTCCATAAGATCCTTCGCCAATCAATGCTTTGGAACCAAAATTATCCGTCTTCTCTTTAAGTTCATCCAAAGACAACGCAGGCACTTCAATTGGTGGTATTTCTTTCTGCACATCAGATTTGACAGGGGCTGATACCTTCAAGCCTTTTGGGTACCCTACAATGCAAAAAATAGGCAACACATGTTTTAGAATAAAACAGCACAAAACTAACAAGTGGTATACAACCAAGGAAAAACGTAACACAAAAACATGCTTCAGATGAAATGGTAAGATGTGCAACATTTTCAAGCATATGGCTTCTAGAAGAACACAAATACAGGAAGAAGAAATACAACATAAGCAAATTTTAGTGGTGGCATTTGTTCATTTACATTATTTTGATCAGCAAGTTTGAATGAATGAACATCTGAGATGGGCGCAATCCAAATTCCAAAGAAAGAGGCCACATTTCAGAGACTAGGATCATCCTTCTCAACGGTGCATTGAACTGAGAGTAAAATGTTCAAACTGTACTATTAATAAGAACAACCCAAGTCTTTTCCTCTATACCTCCAAAAGCTTTGGTACACCAATATGTTAACACCATTGCCCTTCCACAAAAATATAAGACCAACAAAAAAAGATTCATCCCTAAAGCTAGTCACGCACAAATGATATCCCGATGCTTTCAATTCCAACCAGGAATCTGACAACATGCATTTTAGTCAAACAGGGTATACTTCAACTCCCTTTTCATGTAGTTTTTCACTAAATAGTGCAATCAAAATAATCACCCAAATGTAAAAATTCTAGAATCAGTTAGCCACATTCATAATTTTGAGTTGTATGATAGATCAGTATTAATACTTTTCTGTCTCCAGCCTGATCTCGTAGAACTGGAAAGCATTATTGATTTAAACTGTTGGTGAACATATATCAGTTCTATATAAAATATTGATGCACTTGCAAAAAGATCCAGAAAAAGAGCCAGGTAAATAAAAATTCGATGTTCACAAAATTCAAAGAAAATATAAAAGTCATCCACACTAGTGGATTTGATTTTCAATTGTCTTTTCCATCGTCCCCTTTGGTCAACATATGTCCATTGCAGGTAACTTCTACAGAAATGTTAGAGAAGAAATCAGAGAAACATACCATCTCCATTATTCATCGGACTTCTTAGGTGCTCATGCTCGTGTGATGGGTATGCCTCCTCCACTTGACATGTGCAACAAAGCCACCTCCGCATCTTGTCTCTCTTCCTCAAATATAAGTCGTCTTCAGACCTCGCTTTCCCCAAACGTACAAAGTCACCAGATCGAGGCGCATATGCCTGTATATTATTCAATTCCGTTCAACACTAAACAAAAGCCCAGAAAGTTGCATTTGAGAACGTATTTATGGATGACAAAATAAACCCAGAATTATCCGTGCTGGACCATATACATGCCTTAACTACAATAATTCACGGAGTCGCTACAAAAGAACACCATTGGAAACAAACACTGTAGAAGGTAAATCTCTGTTACATTGCATCTACGTGATTTTAAGAAATCAAAACAAGCCGGAGTCTTCAATTAAGAAGTCTTTCAAGACGAACGTATAATCAAACAAAACGCAACTACGTTTCAAACAAAAGATTTTCTGAAATAAAAAGCATCAAAATAACAAAACCAAGAGCCAATTGACACTTTATACAATAAACTAAAATTTTCCAAAACACAAGAACAACAAAATGAAAAAGACACATCAACCTAACTGATCCATTTAATGCCTCTGAATCAGTTATACATTCCCAAAGAACGGAAATTGACATAGGCCCAACAATGCTTACCTCAACTTGACGGTTCTGATAATTGCGTTCCATCGGAAAGAAAATAAATAAATAAATAAAAGTAAGGAATCTATAAAAACCCAAGAATCGAGAAAGCTGAAACTTCCAAAAGAACTCAATATATATGACGGCTATTAACGAAGAAAAGAAGAAATGTGGCCAAATATTTACAAAGGGCGAGGAAGAGAAGACGACAGAGAAGCCCCAAACACACAAACAAGAGAGAATGAAAACGAAGCCAAAGAGTAAAACAAAAGAGGGGACCCTTTAACTGAAATTCGTTCGTTGGCAGGTCACAAAACCACCGAAATTACAGGACTAACCATTAGAAGAAGAAAAGAAAAGAAACCCAAAAATAACACACAAGGGGTTAATTAGAAATGGGGAAAAGATTGTACCTTTAGTGGCAATCTTATATCTACACCTCTCTCCCTGGATGTTCCCCTCTTTCTATATCTTGGATGTGTGAGTTTGGTGGATTTTGGTCCTTATAGAGAGATAGAGAGAGACAGGTAAGCTTGCTTTGGAGAGAAGGAAAAGGAAAGGCAAAGACAGATAGGCTACGCGGCGGTGGAGGTGGTGACCAAGATCAATGAAATATCTATGCGATACTTTTAGCTTATCTTTTTACTATATCATAATACGTATCCTTATTTTTGACTAGTCAAGAGTGATATATAAGGATTCTTGGCCATTAAAGATGAAACAAAGCTCACTCATTCAACTAATGGACCATAGAGGTTCCTTCTCCCTTCATGCAACGGATGCTAATGATTCAAGGTAAAATTAAGAAAGTGTGATACTACTTACTAGTAATGGATTACATAACCACGTTGCCTACCACCACCCCTTCAACCATCATTAGCCTTTTACTTTTTCTTTCTCTCGAGTGAATTTTTCCGTTGGGATTTCTCCACCGGATATGATCTTGGTGATCCCCTCCACTTCATCCGCCGCGTCGTTGGAAATTATATGATGGATTTTGTTACTTCAACTTCAAAAGCTTTATTGTTCGTCTCATGAAATTGTTGATTTACAATGCCTCTTATTGGAGTTTCTATATGAAAACTTGGGTTGTTTATTTCTACTTTTAATAGTTTTCAGTTTATGTTTTTAACTTTTTATTTATATTTTTCTTTCTAATAAAAACAAAAAAAATTAGTTTTAATTTTAACGTAGT
>JANKOD010000005.1:7948440-7975379 GCA_026284645.1 Erythroxylum acuminatum | reverse complement strand
TCCTTGTATGATAATGAGACCTTTGAACTAGTCAAGCTTCCCAAAGATAGAAAAGCCTTGAAGAATAGGTGGATCTATAGGGTGAAGCAAGAAGAGAATTCATCATCTCCACGGTATAAAGCCAGATTAGTTGTTAAGGGCTTCAGTCAGAAAATGGGGATTGATTTTGAGGAGATTTTCTTACCAGTGGTCAAGATGTTTTCAATTCGAGTTATTTTGGGTTTGACTGCTACTCTTGATTTAGAGATTGAATAGATGGATGTAAAAACTGCTTTCCTCCATGGTGACTTAGAAGAGGAGATTTACATGGAGCAGCCTGAAGGTTTTGTGGTGAAGGGCAAAGAAAGTTATGTTTGCAAATTGAAGAAGAGCTTGTATGGTTTGAAACAAGCACCAAGGCAATGGTATAAGAAGTTTGAGTCTTTTATGGTCCAGCAAGGCTACAAGAAGACTACTTCTGATCATTGTGTTTTTGTGGAAAAATTTTCTGACAATAATTTCATCATTTTGTTGTTATATGTTGATGACATGCTTATTGTAGGTCCTAACTCTTCCAGAATTGTGAATTTGAAGAAAGAGTTGAGTAAGTCCTTTACTATAAAGGATTTGGGGCTAGCAAAACAAATTATTGGCATAAGAGTCATTTGTGACAGAAAGTGCAAGAAGTTATGGCTTTCACAAGAGTAGTACATTGAAAAGGTACTACATCGGTTCAATATAACTGTGGCTAAGGCTGTAGTACATCTCTTCCTCCATCTTTTAGATTGTGTTTGAAGCAGTCTCCGTCCAGTGAGCAAGATAAAGAATACATGCAAAAGGTTCCTTATGCATCTGCAGTAGGAAGTTTGATGTATGTCATGGTTTGTACTAGACCATATATAACTCACGCAGTTAGTACTGTTAGTAGATTTCTTTCTAATCCATGAAAGGAGCATTGGAATGCAGTAAAGTAGATTTTAAGATATCTCTGTGGCACTTCAAGTTTGAAGCTGTGTTATAGGACTCAAAAGCCTATGCTTTGTGGTTACACAGATTCTGATATGGCCGGAGATATTGATTCAAGAAAGTCTACTTCTGACTGTTTACCTTTGCAGGGGGGCTGTGGCATGGCAATCTAGGTTACAAAAATGTATTGCTTTGTCTACTATAGAGGCCATTGCAGCCAAGCATGTAAGGAGTTGTTGTGGATGAAGAAGCTTGTGAATGAGCTCGGGTTTACAGAGAAGAGGTATGTTCTGTTTTGTGATAGCCAGAGTGCTATTCATCTTAGTAAGAATCCTACTTTCCATGGTAGATCCAAACATATTGATGTGAGGTATCATTGGATCCGTAATGTTTTGGATTCTAAGTTTGTTGAGTTTGAAAAGATTCATACTGATGATAATGGTATTGATATGTGCACAAAAGCTCTACCAAAGATGAAGTTTGAAGTTTGTCGATTAAGTGCTAGTTTGGCAACCTCCTCCACATAGTCGGAAAGGGGGAGAATTGTTGGGTTTGGGTTCCCTCCTATGTGGTAAAACCCATAACTTTGTTAAAGCCCATTTTCTTTTTAACCAATTAGGGTTAATTTTTGTATTGTCATTAAAACCAAAAAAAATTTCAGCAGCTGCCAAGAGTGAGAGAAGAGAGAGATTTTGTTCTTTCTTTAACCTTCACAAAAGGAGAGATTTTTCACCCGACCCGTTTTACATTTCCAGCAACTGGGAAGTCGTTCACCGTTGGATCGGTCTCAAGGTGTTTCCAGAACTAACGAGCTTTACCATATTCTAATTTTGGTCTGTCATTCTTTGTCTGATCGGGCTGAATTTTGGTGAGTATGTTCCTTACTCATTGTTCTTTGTTTTCAAAGGTGAAGATTGGATTTGGACAGTTGGAACTTTTCCAGAATTTGTTAGAACAGAAGCTTTTGTTGTGATTGCCCTCTTAGTGTAGTTCTCTACTTTGATTTGTGGCTATATGAGATTGAGCCTTTGATTTCTGGATTATTGTGACTGTTGATCTTTATAAGACAATATTTGTGATAGTGGACTTCAATTGCTTAGACCAAGAGAGGTCCTGTGATTTTTATCCTTCACACCGAAGGAGTTTTTGCCACGTTAAATATTTATTGTGTTTTGTGATTGGTTTTTGATTTGTGCATTATTGAGGCAGCTTATGTTCATTTGGTTTGCTGCCAATTTTTGCTCATTATTACTCCTAATAGATTCATTCAAGTGGGAAAAGATTTATTGATTGATCGTTGCGTGTGTTATATCCGTTTCCTTCCCAACAAATGTAATGTATCCCCATTCGGTCGAAACAATTTCTACTGGGGTGAACATCATTTTTGCCAAATACTCTCCCATACGTTGCCAGGTCATATATACACTACAATTAAAACGAGTTTCAAGATTCAAGATTCATTATTTTAAAATTTTAAGTCTCTCCTTAAATGTAACTTACTCCTATCTTTATGTCCTAATTTATAATTTATCTTAACAAACTTATATATTATCTATGAGAAAAAGACAAAAAAATCTACACTATAGAAGTCATTGGCTCGATTGCTCGAACAATTCCGCGGAATTGATGACCATGAAATACGGGGCACTTTGGTAAATTTGTTGGAAAGTGGAAGATAAACAGTCCTGAGCATCTAAATTAATGGAAAACAGTAACTAAATTGTGGGGCGGCAAAAAATCGCATCAGACTGTACGGAAATTAGAAGTATGGTATATATGGTTCTACGGTCTGATATTCAATCTTTATCCTCACCGGTTGACTTTCTGAAAGTGATCGTACGTTGAATCTTTTCGGTACCAAGGATGAGCTAATGCATATAAATTGGACTCAAATTTCATAGTACATTAAATATTATCTATAACAAATAAATAATTTACGGTATAAAATATTACCTACAATAATCATTGAAATTATCAAATTGATGCCTTATCTTTTTCCACGAAGATTACACGACACTATATATAATCTAATTACAAAAATTAAATTAAATTAAATTATTCATAATTTTATTGATAATTAATTTTAATTTATTAAGTATATAAATATAATGTTGAATTAAATTATTCATAAGTTTTATTAAAAATTAAATATTTAAATATTAAATATTTAAATGATAGTAAATCATATTATGAAAAAACAAAAATAAGAAACAAAAACATTTTTTATGGTTTTTCATAATTTTTGAAAATTGAAAGAAACCGAAACTAAAAACAGAAACTAAAAACTCAAAAAAACAAGATTTTTTTTATTGAATTTGAAAACAAAAACAGAAAAAAAATGAAATTGTTGATTTACATATATATGAAAACTTATTTTCACATCCAATGTATAATCATGTATGCATCAATTTAGAATTAATAAACGTATATACTATTGATAAATGTATAGTCTTAATATTATAGAAATGCTTTAAATTTTTAATATGATTAAAATCCATTCATAATTAACAATTTTCAAAATTCATAAATTTATTTTTTATGTATATCATTTAAAAATAACTTTTTTACTAATTAGAGGTAAATTTGTGTAGTACAAAACTTTCTCAAATTTCACGTATCAACAACTATTGTTGTTATCACAATTTTAGAATGTAATCTCAAAAGTTATAGATATTATAATAAAAATAAGAGGTACGATTCAACTATTTAAATTTCAAGAAAAAGCATATTACAATAAACTCATATTTTAAGAAAATATCATGATTAATTATAAATATTTATAGTTATAGTAAAAGTGTTGTTTTTTATATGAATGGGACTAGAGAATTATATAAGAATTTTTAGAATATTATCTTATTAATTTATTAGCTTAAATTAAATATTTATCTAATATTAGTTTATAAACTGTAATACAAATAGTACATAAAAAGGAAAAAGGAAATGATCAAGAGGATCTCCCTACCTCTTTTAAGAAACATCCACTCTTATGCTTTTATTCATAACCCAACTTGAAAGACAAACAGTCGCTTGAACAAGTTTATCCACAAACAATGGACTTCCCAAGTAAAAAGAGAATTGTTCTTCTGACAAATCTTTCTCCACGCCTGGCAGCTTGGGACCTTGAGGGCCTGACGAAATCCCTGACTACTCAAGCAGAGACACTGCTCTTCTTTCTTTCTTCAAAAGCTCTAAATCTCTGGAAATTGCTGCTTATAAGCTGACGATAGATGTCAACTGTATGTTCTGAATCTAAGCTGACGATAGATGTCAACTGTATGTTCTGAATCTACTGGTCCAGTTCCAACAGAACGTGTCACATTCGGTTGCCCGCGCGTCTGCATCAATGAGTTTAATGGTTGATGTTGGAAGTCCAAGTGTTCTACAAGTAACCTGGTGATTTCAGATTAGTTAAACTCATCATTATCAAAAAGTACATTAAGAACAATATTCCAAAATGTACCAGTAGGTAAAGAAACTTCTTGTAAGAAATATTATCTAATATATAGATAAACTATAAGATCTTTATAATTTAAATAATATTATCTAAGTTGCCATTTATCGTCATTTATGATTTATTACTTCAACTCTCTATTATCATCTTGATAAACTTTAAACCTATCTTTTCTCTAATCATCACAAATACTAGAGTTGATTGCCTATATGAGAAGGCAAATCTTTTACCAGTCTGAAATAACTTTGATTCATATAAAAATTGTATACAAAGCAAGCATATTTCATAATCAAGTATTAAGTTATTCTTATTATTTAAATCCCCAAAAATCTCGATTTCATGAGTAGTACTTTTTGGGTTGTGAATAGTGTATCCTGAGGTGAATAGTGATACCCGAGACCTAAATTGTATTTTATTATATTTGGCATCGAATAATATTATTTAAGGATAGCTTGAGGATCAAATTAGAGCTCAAAATGAGAGTTCGTTTTAAGAGTTTTACCAAGAGTTGACCAGTGGTCAAAGTTTGATATGAGAAAAGGTGAAAGTTAAACCTGAAAATATTAATAGAAATAAATGATATTACTTAAGGTTTTTATATAGGGTTGATATTTTTCTTATGGGTATTTGTATTGAGAAGAAGAAAAGAACGGATTAAAAGTTTAAATTTGTTTTTTTAAATGAGAAAGAGTTATTAAGGGGCATGTCATTTTCTTGACCACCTACGCTCTCTTCTTCACCAAGGAGTGTCGAGAACAACCCTTTCTTCGTTTTCTCTATTTTCTTTCAACTTCTTCCACTTTCAAGCCAACTTTCTTTATTTTTAACCCCTCAAATTACCTATTAAACACTAAATCATCAACCTAGGTTCCCTAAACTCACCGTATTAACAAAAAGTTTGGGAAAAATGAAGAAAAGGTATTTGGATGTTCTTGATGAACAGTACGCAAAGATTTATAAGTTAAGTTAATGGAGTTTTGATTATTTTTAGTACATGATTTTAGTGTAGTTGCATGCTAAAGAGGTTTAACATAGAGCAGTCCAAAAGAGGGTTTCCTCCCATGACTCATGAGATAAAACTCTCGAAATCTATGTGTCCCAAGACATAAGATGAGAGGACTCGCATAAGTATGATCTCGTATGCTTCGACAATAGGATCAATCATGTATGTTATGTTATATACACGACCCAATATATCGTATGCTTTAAGTGTTACAAGCATATATCAATCGGATCCTAGTGAGTGTCACTGGGTGGCTGTCCAGAATATCCTAAAGTTCTTAAGAAGGGCTAAGGATGTATTCTTGATATATGGAGATGGAGATCTCGTAGTGAGCGGACATACAGATGTCAGTTTTCAATCTGACCATGATGACTCCAAATCTCAGTCAGGTTATGTTTTCACACTGAATGGTGGAGTAGTCAGTTGTAAGAGTTCCGAACAAGAGACAACTATAGATTCAACGACCGAGTCAGAGTACATTGCAACTATGGAAGTGGCAAAAGAAGCTGTTTGGATCAAGAAGTTTGTTATGGAACTTGGAGTGGTTCCAAGCATAGTAGACTCGATACTGTTGTACTGTGACAACAATGGGGCTATTGCTCAAGCCAAGGAACCAAGATCTTATCAGAGGTCCAAGCACGTACTCAGGAGATATCACCTGATCAGGGAGATAATTGATAGAGGTGATGTGAAGATAGAGAGAGTGCCCACATATCAGAACATCGTTGATCCTTTAACTAAGCTACTTCCTCAAATGAAATTTGATTCTGGTGTACTCGCCTATGGTATTAGATACAAAGGCAATTGACTTTAGTGCAAATAGGAGATTATTAGAGTAGTGCACTAAAGGCAATCACCTTTAGCACTTTTGTACAAACTTTATTTTGATTAACAAAGAGAAAGACAAATTTTCATTAATTTGATATTCGTTTATTTATGAATTGATGTTGATCTTAAATCGAATTAATGAAGTCCATGATACAAAATATAACATGAAGGAAATCATGATGAGATCATGATAATGAGATTCCTATCATGTGCAATTATGTTTGTATCTATATTATCCCTAGTCATAGAATTAATAAGGTAAGACATTATTAATCCGGGTAGACTAACACATGTTATACTCCTTAATTTAATCTAGCAGTGAATCTCACAAATTGTAAGCATGAGATGTTTAGAGTTAACATGTGGATGCTTACTAAGAGTAGTAAGTACATCAGATGACCCGTTATGAGATTATCATATGGATGATTTATCAAATGTCAATGATTAATCTCATCATATCAATGGTGCAAATATCCTTAGATTTAAGGTACTCAAGGATATCTTAGATACTAATCCTGTGCTTTAACATCATTTCTTGTTACCTCAAGTCGAGGTCGCTCTTAGGGTGGTGATTGGGTACAACTATTGGTATTTGAAGTTAATTAGGTAGCAAATAAAAGATTCACCACTCCTGATAGAAGGAGATGATACCTACAACCTCTTGTCGGGGTGATTACTCAGGAGTCTCTGGCTAGAGTAGTTATATGTCATGAAGAGAGTCTTCAATGACACATAGAGTAATGAGCTCTCAGGATAAAAACTAGCATCACTTGGACTAGATGTGACGTGGTCAATCTAGTGGGAGTTGACACATAGCCCATACTTCGAACCAAGTGGGATATAGAATAGTGAAGGGACGAATTGCACGGTAATTGTCTATGGAAAGGTTCATAAGTTGGATAATTAACTATCAAAGAGTTCATGTGTTAATCCACTTATATTCCGGTAAATTGGCATCATGAAACCCTTCATGATTTGCTTGAATTGAGCCTTTGTTTGGATTGAAGGAAAGCAGGAGAAAAGAAAGGAAGAGAATTGTACTTCTCTTGGTTTCCATTACTTGGACAAAAATAAGCAAAGGGAAAGTGAGAGAATGGAGAGAAATAGGAGCGAAATTTGGACCAAATGTATTTCCCGTCAAATTGGTGGGAAAGGAGGAGAAATTCAAGACAAGATAACCCTAAAATAAGTAAATTACCATTGTATCCTTATTTAACTCAACAAAAAGATAAACAAGTTCTATAATCAAGGGCATAAAGGTCTCAAAAAATTCTTTTATCCAATATAAGTTTCAATTCCCTCCTTTGATAAATTAGGAAAACAAACAGGAGAAAGGAAGTCTCATTTCTCTTCCATTCTTTTTTCCTCTTTTCTCCTCAATATTTCATTTCCTTTCCCTTGTGCAAGTAAGGATCCAAACAAAGGCTAAGAGTTAATTCAAGTGACATGAAACCATCCATGATATGCTCAAATTAAGAGTTAATTCAAGTGTTTAAAATAACTAGGAACTTAGGGGTCACATGTATAAAAGATTGGATAAAAAACAAAGTGTGCATGACTGTTATAGAAATAGGTCACGATCATGACCGAAGGCTCGACAGATGATGCATAAGTGAATTCTTCACTTATGTACATAAAGGACTAATAAGTTAATACACACTTGAGTGAGAGGATAAGGGGTCTCGAAGTGTTCTGGAGTTAGAGAGAAGTGATCTTGAGTCTTATTCATGCATTTTATGCAATTGTTGCATGAATCTAATTGAATGCAACATAATCTTAATCTATCTCCCCATTTGAGCATCTACTTGAACTCATCTAGTTTGGTGCTCTAACCATCCTTACATATTGCTTCTTCTTCATCCTTGCGTGTTCTTGAGTGATCAAGGAAGGTATTTGGTATTTGCTACAACCCAAACAAGGAGAAGATTCAAAAAAGGAGGAGCATTATCAAATGTATAATGCTGAAATTTCATGTTCGTATAATCTATATATGCATGTATCTAAGATTCTGGAATTTTGAAGATGTCATGGGGTAGGAATTTAGATTCCAACACTTCCGCTACCTTGTTGTGCATGTGATGTATGAATTTATGACTCCTTAATATATTTTTATCATAATATGAGTGTTGTATCCACAAGACAAGTTACAAATTAAGAAGATAATGAAACTTTATTGTTTTATTTAAGTGTATGAAAACAATTCAAATAAATGGGAGTGTTGACTGAGTGATAACCTTCTGTTATTGTTTACGTGACAATTCATTTAGCAATTAATTTGAAAAATATCAATTTTTAATATGACATGAGTTTCGTACCTCATGCCTAATCATTCAAAAAGAATAGTATTAGTATTCAAACTTTTTATGACTTTATTTAAGTGGCTATTGGAACTAAAAATCACTAAACGGGTGTCTTTATAGTTACGATAATATTAATTAAATTATATTTAAAATTATTATTATAGTTAATTAGAGCATTCTCCTTTTATTATAGAACAAATTAGTAATTATTAACATAAATTTAAAGATGATTAATTTTATTTAAATTTTTGTAGTATCTGTTGTTTTTAAACATAAAACATTTTGTCTATCTATAAATTAAAAATTTATACTTGATTAATATTATTTTTATAACATGTGAAAAAGGCAATTTTGATGTGAATTGTTATATTTATGTTGACATATAGAACATAGTTAATATTTATTTAATCATTCAATAAACCATACATATTTTAAAAAAGTATAAATTTTTTAAAAATAAATTCTTAAGATATAAACAATCAAATCTTATGATTTTGTAATCTAAAAGGCTTTAGCATTTTTTTTATATCTAAAATTCTTGAAAAAAAATCTTTGTAATTTTTTATTTTTAAAAAATTCCTTCTCTTATACTTTAGTTAAAAATAATGGCAAAAAATATATAATATAAATATCATAGATAGACCGGTCAATTTTGGGTTTACATGATATTAAAGTCAGATCTTAAACTCAAATCTAACTAATTAAATTTGACATAAATTAAGTCGAATTTAATTGATTTGAATTAGATTCAAGCGTTAAATTATGTTACTATGTTCATGACATTTGATTAGTTTATATATGATATTCATGCTACGAATATTCTATTGTTAAATTAAATTTTCATTAAAACTTTAGAGTCTAATTTGACCCTTTTGTCAATGTTTAAAATAAATCATAACATTTTAAAAATATTTAATTTTAACTGTAACTTAATAATCTGTAAATGCTTTATTAAAAAATTATATCTTAATATTTTTTTATAGACGGCCTTTTACCAATTTTATATTCTAGTTGATAAAAGAAACTCATGAATGTAACTATGCAATTCAAATAAAGGGGAGTCTTGCGCACCTCGGATATGTTAGACGTTTTACTGCAATCAACAAAAGGTCTAAGCAGTTCTACCAAAACTTTCGGCGGTTGTCGGGTTTGCGATTGAAGGCTTTTGAAGTTGGGGCTCAACTTTTTGAGTCCAAAGTTTTACCAAAACTAAGCGTAGATGTTGAAACTATTAGGGAACCTGAAGGCTACTAGAAATCTGATGTTGAGCAGAGTGGTCAGTGATCAATTCGCAGTCGACTAATTAAGTATATAACAGTTTTTTGTGCGCAGAAATATACAGACTACGTAAAAATCTTAAGAATTTTGAGATTCCAGATTTACCTCCTCTTAAAATCTTAGTATGAGCTCTTAAAGCTTAGTATTAGTCCGATTTAGCTGGAATAGTCTAATTTATGAGTTTCCACTGGGCCTCGTGCATGACACGCGCGGGAAATCACTTGAGTAACTGGCTAGTCTATTACAGCTCAACGAAGTGAACGAACATAACAGTTAAAAACATCCCGACTGCTCCATTTCGTTTCTTCTCGATTATTCTTATAGACTTTTCATAATATTGATTGTGAACTCAAACCCTAAGGTAGATATTGGATGCCACAATTTTCCATTTTTCAATTCCCAAATTGAATTTGGTTAGGGTTTAGTCTTCGGCTTTTGTGATATTAATCTGATTGAAATTGAAATATTTCGTCTTTTGCGTTTAACTTGTCGACTTTTTGTTTGAATTATTCTGCAGAGCAAGTAAATTAGTATAGTGAAACTTGTATCGCCAATTAGTTGTTATTGAGAACCTAATTTGTCTTTTTGTTACTGATAATAATCGATGTTCGTCTCCTGAAATTTTGTCTCGTCATTTATGATTTTATTTATTTTGACCAATTCGAGCTTCATTATGTCAGATGGAGCCCTCTCTCTGTGATCTTACGTACAAAGGTTCAATTCCTGAGGCAATTATCGAATCCCAGAAGCAGAAGAAGCTGTTTGTTGTTTATATTTCTGGTAATTTCTATTTAGTTGAGTTAGCTTTCAACTCTTTCTTTGCGTGGATGATACTGCTATGCTTAATTTAATTTGATATGGAAATTGGAGGTTTCTGTTGATTTGATATGTTCCAGTCGTTAATCGTTATGCTTGCTTTGTTGTCAGTTGTTACTGTCAGTTAACACCTTATCTTTTTAGTTTTGCTTTGTAGAATTTGATAACTTATGCGTTTATATATACACATTCTGTTTTGGTAGTTTGGCCTTTTTCTTTTCTGTGGTGATATGGTACCTGGAAATCTTATGGCATCCTTCTTTTACGCATTATAAGTTTTAATAGTTACTTACTTTTTTCTCTCTTGATTTATCTCCTGATTTTCAGGCACGGATTCAGTATCAAATGAATTGGAAAAGACCACCTGGATAGATCCAAAAGTAGTTATCTCGTTCAATTTTCTTTTGTACCCTTGACTCTTGAGATTTCTGAATGTCTTAATATGCTGATTCTTACACTCAAATGCTGCATCTAGGTAGTAAAGTCATTGTCCAAGTACTGCATTTTATTGCATTTACCAGAAGGAAGCAATGATGCAGCAAATTTTTCAGCAATATGTATCCTTCTTTTTCATATTTATATACTTGCTTTAGAACTATTCTCACTCACACTTCTTTAGGCGCTACTTAAGTGTTTCATCTGGCAATCTGACATTGTACTTCTAGTGATGAGATATATCGAGTTCTTCAAAAAGTGAAAGAAAAGTTGCTTACTTCTTTGGGTAATTAATGGTGTTTGTTATTAATATTATTGATACCACGTGCTATTTCAAGTTTTAATAACCAGGGGAACATTAAGCTTGCATGTTTCTGAACTATTTGTAACATGTGAGGTAGCATTTATGCAACATGGCTATGCAGTGATGAACTAGATTATATTATAGGATGGCACATGATGCCAGGATGTCCAAAAAGAAGTTCAGGTCAGTTAGACTCTTCAGGTTAGGGGCTTGAGCCAGGATCTTAAATTGATTCTTTTTCCTTGTAATTCATTTCTTGGTTTGCCATTACATTAGGTAAACCCTTATAGGTTAATGTAGGCCAACTATATTTTTGTTTTCATTTCTATTCAGACCAGGATCATGGTTCTGGTTCATCTTCAATCCTTCTTCTCTTGCTTTACATTTTCTATCTCCATTCATTTTGTTTTATGATATTACCTGGAAATTAGAAAAAAAAGGACATCTTCCGAAGGATGAATGATGCTATCCGGTAGAACTCCTTAACATTACCAGCTTTGAGTTCTATATTTCTTTGAATTTAAGCCTTCAACATCTGATTTTGTTGGTATATTGACTTGCACCAAGTTTAACATGGTGCTTTTTAAGTTGACACTGTGAAAACTTGTAAGTTATCCTTGCATCAACTCACTGCAGACCCACAGAAATCTGTTCCGTCAATAGCAGCTATTGGTTACAATGGGGTTCAAATTTGGCATAGAGGTAACTATTAATGTCAAAGAGTTTGTTTGAGATACTTTGTAAAATGAGAACTAAAGTTGCTCTAGCATTACAATCTTTTTCTTTGTAATTGTTCAGAAGGTTTTGTCAACGCTGAAGACTTGGCATCAAGTTTAGAGAAGGGATGGTTTGGACTTCATGCTCAGGCATGCTTGATATTTGCTTTTTAATTGTGTCCATAATTTACTCTCGTCTGTTATGTTGTTTTCAATCTTTGAAACAAACACACGGTAAGTCTAAGGAGCTTAAAGTAGCTGAAATGGACCATAAATGGGCGACATCTTTTTGCCTCTTATCAGTGGTTTCCTGATGAAACAAAGAAGTTGACTGTTATCTGCTATTTGTTAGGTTTTGGTGACATTTGGGATACTTTATCTAACGCAACTTTACCTATCGTAGTTTGCTTTTGAATTGGTTCTTCACAAGTTATTTCCTTCTAATTTTGACCTCTTCTGGTTTTACTATTTTCCCCTTATTCTTCTTTACATAAGACTCCCAAATTCATTGAGAACTGGATGTGGCTGGTAATATGATTCGGATCAAGTTTGTTGAAAAAGTTTAAATCGTTCAAAATCCAGCTTTAGTGTTATAGTATCACACTTAAATTTGTTTCATTTTGAAGTTCACTTGATTGAGGTAACGATTTTCATGGACTTTGATCCACCTGCAGCCTGTGTAAGAGCTACAAGGCATCTCTTACTTTGAACGAGAATAGTTACTAAAGTATGTTAAGTCATGCAATTGCAATACAAGATATTGAGTTAATATCTGTAAAAGAATGGAAGACTTGATGTGAATCCAATTCAAGGAATATCTTGTTAATTTTGGAGTGGAATATTAGTCACTGTGGCTGTGATGTTTAATAAGTTGCTTGTCTGATTGTTCTTATTGTATTACTGATAGGAACAAAAGTCATTTTGTTTCTGTTTATCTTGTTCAATCACTGTAATCAAGGTCTCTACATTCTGAGTATTCTGTTGACGGAAAAAAGCCTTCTGTCACTTTCTTATTTTAAAAAATTTGTTGCCCACTATAACTTTTGGAAGTGGTCTTTTCCTAATTGGAACATTGATGAAAAATGCAGGAAACAACTGTAAGTGTCCTGTCTGCAGCACTTGCTTCTAGAAAAACAGAAGTATCTACTTCTGGGGAAACTTCTTCAAGTTCAGTGCTGCCATCACCATCAGTCGAGCCTGTCCAATCACTGGTCAGACCATCGGATTCTTCTGAAATAGAAGAAGACAACAGCGATGATCAGAAGGTTGAGGTAACTCTATGGGTTGTTATTTTTCTGCTCAAATGGTCTACTTTTTTCATTACTACAAGCATATGCTTGACATGTTTTTTCTATGCAGAAACACGCAAATAATTTGGATGATAAAACATCTCCGAGGTCACTTACCACTAGTAAGTCATCAACTAGTAGGGATGACCAGCCATTGCTTCCAACCACAGAAGTTGAAGATGTACCTTCTCCACTGGTGGTAGTCCCAGAAAATTCTACAAACAATCATTTATCTTCAATTGCTACAGATGGTGTCCCTACTCCTGCAAAAGTCATAGCTCATCATTCAGTTGTCTTGCATGGAGATTCAGATCCAGGAACTGTTGAAACTAATAAACGTATACCAGATATTAAGAAAGAACCTGTGCCTAATGAGAAGGTTAGTGTATTGGACAATAATACAAGAGTCAGGGAATCATGTGAGGTACATTTAAGCATCAGATTGCCCTCGGGTGCAAGCCTACAGGAGAGATTTCCTGTAACAAGCACTTTGAGAGCAGTCAAAGACTATGTGGACAGCAATCAAGGAAATGAAATTGGCTCATATGACCTTGCCATTCCTTATCCCCGCAAGGTATTCAGTGATCAAGGTATGAACTTTAGATCTCCAGCTACTTTCCTCCATTTATAGGGCATGTGTTGCAACATTTTTGTCTCTGAACTCATTTTTTATCTGAACTTGTTGCAGATTTAAGCAAATCATTATCAGAATTAGCCCTTTTTAATAGACAAGCATTGATAGTGGTTCTTCGTCATGGAGCCACAAGCTACAACAGAGGAGTTTCTGACCAAATAACCTCCACGGTAGATTCGTCAAATGGGAATGAGGGGGGATATTTTCCATTCCTCAGAAGGATTTTGTCTTATGTCAATCCTCTTTCTTATTTCCGTGGTAATGCAACCTCATCGAGTAGTGGGCAAGCTCAAACTGGCGCATGGGAATATGGTGAACTTCTACACCTTTCTTTGTATGCCAATCACATTTTCTTAGGTTGACTCTTTGTCATGAAGAAGGTCACCTTTTATTTCATTTTTTTGGAAGCTTCTATAACCATACTGAATTAGTTCAATTCATGCATAACATCCTGTGGAATTAGCGTATTATTTTTTCCTATTTTTCGCTCTAATCATTTTGCATGTTAATTGTCAAAGTTCAGTAATCAATTACTTCACCATAACTGTTTTTTGATGCTTCCCCTTTGAGTTCGTGGGTATTGACAAGTTTCAGTTTATTCTTTTCAAGTTAGTTTCATAAGTCCTGCTACCATATCGTAGTACCTTCACATCCACCCGGCTGAGCCCCCCTCAGCATCCTTCATGAGGTGATCAATGTTGTCCAAAGCCTAAAAATTTTGTCTTAGAAGGCTGAATTAGGTGGTCACAATTGACATGTAACCTTATGTAGAGTGTGTGGTCTAACCTGGAAGGAGGAGATGTTTTTTGTATGGATGTATGTCATTGCAACATGGAATTTGCATCAATCGACTGCATTTTGGCTCTAGCTCATTCAGGGTTTGGGTTTTTCACATGGACCAGTTTCATTACTTTCACCTGACTTCTGCTCTGATTTACTCGACCTAAGGTTTTAAATAAGTATAATGTCTGCATTTTTAATATGAAGACTGATTAAGGAGAATGCAATTCGAAGACTGGTTGAGGAAGCATGCATTTATCTTATGGTTTCCTGCTAGTGTCGAAATATGTGGAATTACTATTAACACTGTTGTGTGGGGACTGGTGAGTCTTGTAACAAATGCTCTAAGGTAGAGATTAGTTTCCTGGAATTCATCTGAATATGTAAATGTATAGCATATAGAAAACAGGTCGTACTGAAAATCTGGTTGAATACTTTCGGTGGAATATCTACCTCAACTAAACTGTCTTCTGTGTGATAGGTCCAAATGCATCGCTAAATAATAACTTAGCAGGTCAGAGACCTTTTCCAAACAACTATCAGAATCAAAGCACCTCTTCAAGCGGCGGCAGAAATGGTGACAAGAGCAGGCAACCGACCTCCTCTCGTTTTGGAAGCAATATTCACACTTTAAAACATGATGATGATGATGCCCGATTCAATGATAGAAATGCCTTTTGGAATGGAAATTCAACCCAGTATGGTGGCAACAACGATGGTAAATAAAGCCTAGGTTTTGCACTTTCTTCTATGTTGATGTGTTAGGAGTTTTCTGCTACTCTGCCCCTGGTTTTTAGACATAGAACGGGAACCTCAATAATCCTGAAGTGCAAATATATGTGACGAGTAGTAAATAAAGAACACTATATTTATGGAGCCAGTGTTTGCTTCTGTCAAGGGTGTGATTGATACAACTTTAAGATATAGATTTTTTTTAATGCATTGGTGATTGACAAGAAGTTGCATTTAAATTTCTGAAAGTTGTATCAATCATATTTAAAAGATGCATTTAAATTTCTGAGTGTTGTATCAATCAGACCAAAAGGTTGCATAATTTAAGACTAAATAAATTAGACTAGACATTTAAAAATTGTGCGCTCTTCTTTTAATTTAAAGACATAATAATGTAATTGATTATTAAACTTATAAAAAGTTATTAATTTATAAAAATTGGCAGATCAATTGATATATTAATCAGTTTTTAATAACAAGAGTTATTAAAGTCAATAGGACCGAAAAGTTAAAAACTAAACATAAAAGTTAGATGATTCAAATTGTTTCGCTTAGAAAAGTTAGACTTTGGGCAGGCCTGAGCTTGGGCCTATGAGCCGACTTATTGAAAACATCTAAATATGAGCCTATGGGTTAACCTATTGTCAGTTGTTTTGTTTAGAAGAGTTGGGCCTTGGGTCAGTCGGGACTTACCCATGGGCTGATTCATTGACAACATCTGACTTTGGACCATAGGTCAGTCCATTGTCATCTCTAACTAATTTTTGGTTTACAAATCTCAAGAAAGATAAATTTACAAAAGCCAAAAGTATGAGAGCTAATGCCATCAAATTTTAATTTACATTCAGAAAGTAGATGACATAATGGTTAACATTCATATAATTTATAAAAATTATATTTAATTATAAAATTTAATTCTTATATTAAAAAATGCAAATTAGAAATAACAATTAAGATGAGCTTGGAATTGAAAGTTTAAATAAGTCGTGAATTATAACAAAATTCGTAAAGAACAACCACCAACTGACACAGGTATGCTTTATCAAAATTTCTTACTTGTCCCATTTAATAGTATTTCATTATGCATTTCACATGAAATAAGTCCTTCTTCAAGAGCTAATGGATGCAAATGGTAGCAGAGGGATGAAGATGTCGCAAACTATGCTAAATGACTGATGATGAAGCTCCAAATAAACGAGGCAAACCAGGTTTGAAGTCTCCTGTGCAGATAAATTCCAATGCGTTTGTGCAGCAGAGTGGCTGGGTTGATGCCGTATTATAGGTTGTGGTGAACATGATCCTAAAGTGAAAGATGATGACGATTGCATAGGTTATTTTGGCAATGAAAAAGAAGGTGATAGTGCAGACAAAAATAGCGAGATTACAGCTTTCTGTGACTCTTCGAAAGTTGCGACGTGTATCAGTCCAGGCAAAATGGAGAAATCGTGGTAGATGAAGGCAGAGTTACAAGTCCTGGAGAATTTTGCCATTAGAGGCATAAAGGATGGCAACTGCAAAGACAACTTGCCATTGAAGACCGTCACAAATGGTGGTTTGGATGATGGAGTTGCACTCGAAAGTCAGGGTGATTTTGTAGGGAGGGATGCTATGTTGACAATAGAGTGAAGTAAGAGATCAAGGAAGTCAAGATAATTTTTTTTTTACAAATTCTTAGTTTTTTATATTATAAATGTTTATCTTATTTATTTTTATTTGTAGATAGGAACTCGTTGAACATACACAATATTTTGAATAATTGAAGCAATACATAGTATTATGAAACAAAATTTTTCCATAATTCAAATATCATCTATTCAAGACTTTGATTCACTAGTAATCATTTGATGCAAATACCGAGCGAGCCTTAAGATACTTATAAGCAAAACGACATCGTATTTTAATCTCAAACCTTTATTTTTGGTCTGGTCGAGCCCATGTCCCACTGCCCAGATCATTGTCATCTCTAATTATATCAGGCGAATAAAAGCATGTTATTTATATTCATCTTACTAATTCTTACAATTTTAAATTTTTTAGTTATTTAACTTACATTTTATGGTTTTAACTTAATTATTTTACTAGTTTAATACATAAGCCATTTTGATAATAAAACTATATCTCTAATTTTACATGACTCCTCAGTCTATTTTCTTTTACTTATTAGCTTATGAACTTTTGAAGAGTAGTATATACCATGCTTATTAATATACTATATTCATGTCATGTCTGTGTTGGTGCTCATGCATGCGGCAAACTAAATATATTTTGGTATTTGTCATCAAATTTTTATTAGTTTAGTTGTATTTTCTGTTAGGTCGAGGTTTATGATTAACGATTTTGATAATAATTGTATAATATTTCAAATTTTAAATTGGATTTATTTTCTTATATAATTAACGGTCTAATTCTAAAAAAGAAATAAAATTATAAAAAATACGTTTTCTTTCTTGCAGAAACCTTCGTTATGAACTTATTAGAAATGATTTATCCGAAAGAATCCTACTAATTATGAAGGTCGTATATTAGTCCCGTGATTACTGGAAGATTTTTTAAAAAGATGACATCGAAGTTATTCAGATTTAAATCCATCCAGTTGATTAAAGATGCAAGTGAAGCAACGACTAGTTGAAGAAATTTACTATTTAAAGAAGAAGAACAACACTTGTAAAAAGAGCAAATATACGCAGGCTTTCGAAACATTTGAGCAGCATCTATATTCTCACTCTATCAAGAGAGAAATTGTTATTTTATTTTTATGTGAGCTTTTAAAAGCTTGTTATACACTTTGAGTGTGAAAGGTTGGAGAATCTTGAAAAATTATACTCGTGAGCTTGGAGATCCTCGTCAAATTTAATACCCGAATTTTTATAGTAAAACATTCAAGTTAGATACTTAAGGACTGGACGTAGGCTTGGGTTATAAGTCGAACCGGTATAAATCGACCGCGTCCTTCTTCTTTCTCTTTTATTATCTTTTATATTTTCATATTATATTGTGTGTGTGTTCATTTCAGCAAGAAACTCCTTCACTTTTATAATAGGTCTCTTCTGTTTTCAATTTGCTGACGGTTTCTTTCAGTTTTAACAGTCGCCTTCTGTTTTTAAATTGTTTTAACATGATTCATTATTCAATAGGCTCCTTTCGTTTAAGTAAGCTCTTATTCTATAAAAGGCTCTTATCACCTAACAAGCTCTTGTCGTTTAAAAGACTTTATCCTTTGGCATGTTCCTACTATTTTTATTCATTAACTAGGATCTGCTTATTATACAAATCGAAAGAACTTGCAAAATTTTTATAAGTTACACACAATTCATATCCCTTTTGCTTGTGTTTGCTTTATCATTTTCTTCTCTTAATAAAGAAAAGATAATGCTTTTCCTCTATTCAAAATTTCAATTTTAGTTTAAAGTATGGATGTTATAATTATTTATTCCTATCTAATTTTTTCTTCTTTTTATTTTACAAAATACATATGACATAACTTTATCTTGTTAATATTCACTTAAATATTGTGCTTTTGCCACCATGTAAATTTGCTCACTTAATTATAAATATTTTATTGCACAAAGTAACTTTAATTAAATTATTTTTTAACAATATTATGAATTTTGGTATTTTAAGAAAAGAAATACCAAATTAATTTAATATGTACTTAATTATAATCTTTTCAAATATGGAGGATTTAGAGAAGTAACGAGACTATGAAATTCATCAAACTTAACATATTCTTTATTTTAGCTATTCATTTCTTAAAATATGTTTAAAATTATAAAATAATTTGTAATTTTATTAATAATAAGAAATATTTTGTAAAAGAAAATGTTTACAAATTCTATAAAGAAGCAAGAAAAGGAAACTCAACAAGTCTAAGAAATCCATGAAGAGATTGGAGAAAATGCAACAAAGTTCAAGAGAATTATATTAGATCCTCCTCTAAATAGTAATTTAACTTTTTGTTTTTCACTAGTTATATCCTGACAAAGAATATTTGTTCATTTATGCTAACATCATCATAAAAAAAATTTACTACAAAAATCTTTATCTATATACAGTCTATAAAATTTTCACTTTGAATTTTGAATTCCAATTTAAGTTATTACCTCCTCGTTGTACAAGTTTACTTTTAAGCTCAAAGTCAAATTTAGATTACTACTTGGTTAAACTTTTGGCCTATATTCTAATATTGGTTACATTTTAGCATGATTTGTGGTGAAGATCATTGGACAAAATGTAAGCAAAAAGGCCCTCTTTTAGAGTTGGAAAATAAGGAAATTTGAATACAAACTTCAAGTGTATCCAAAATATATATCTTTCAATATTATCATGATATCAATAGATAAACTTCTAAAACTTTGAGCAAAAAAAAAAAAGAAAAGAAAATGGTGGTAGACAAATAGGTTCTACTTGCGAATACAGAAGTTCAGTGTTATGGACAAACTTTTCAAAAGGCACATGTACAAGCGACGTGGAACACAGATGGATAGTGAGTAACGTGATGCGACATTTTTTAGGAGAATTATTCCAATAATTAGTACTATAGAGATCTATGGTTCTCTCTTAACGAGCCCACCTTTATATTCAACATAGGGCATAAAGGAAGCCAACAAATACTTCATTCTAAGGAATTGTAGGTTGACATCATTGTTAATCTCCCTATAACTCTATCGTAGGTACGAGACCGTAATAAATTGGTATCATAGATAACAATTATGGGAGATTCATCTTCCAATCTATAAAAACAATTTGAAGCTTTTGTTAAGATGTACCAAGAGGAGCGGTAAAGGCTCCAAGAGGGGGGTCAAAGGGATCGGGTGGAACTTTCTAATCAGATTTGAGAACTTGCTCAGGATTTGACAGCCATCGGGGTGGACGAATAATAAGGAGATATTGTAAGTGTGAATCGAGGACCATGAGAACCCATGCCAGGTGTTAATCGAATGGAGGGAAGAATGTAACCTCCTCGTTACTCTCGATTGGAATTCCCAGCTTAGGATGGGAAAGATGACTCGCTCGATTGGCTAAGCCATTGTGATCACTACTTTTAGCACCAACGTGCTTCAGAGGAGAAAAAAGTAGAAATTGCCTCTTATCATCTTGATGCCAATGTACAAGTTTGGTTCCTTAAGTTAGACAGAGATAGACCTGGCATTCCATGAGAAGAGTTCAAGCAACAATGTCATCTCTAGTTTGGCTCCATAATTCAAGGAACTAAATTAAGGGAACTCTCCAAATTGTGGCAGGTGGAAATGATAAAAGATTATTAGCGCAAATTTGAACAGCTAGTAGCTGAAACAAACCATCTCACCTCAAAACAAGAGATGGAAATATTTGTAAGTGGGATGCAAGAGTATATTGCAGTAGAAGTAAAACTACACAGGCCCAAGGATTTAACTAATGCAATGAGGATGACCTGTCCATACGAGAGGCGTGAAGGCCCAAGAAGAAGCTCAACCACTTCTCCCATAACATCTTCCAAACCATCGCCTTGCCCTCTATAGGCTTCTCCTAACCAGAAATTATTTAAACACCTCACTAAAGCATAGACGGAAGATTGTAGATCAATTAAGCTCTGTTTTAATTGCGATGAAATCTATACCATGGGGCATCATTTCAAGCAGCTTTTCTAGTTAGATGGAGTCATACAATCGGTTCAAGAAGAAGAAGAAGGACAAGACATCGAAGAACAAATTGAACTCCAAATCTCTCTCCATGCCATAAACGGAGTTACATCAGAAGGACAAACTATGAAAATTCAAGGAATAATTAGAAGGCATTTGTTAATGCTCCTTGTAGATTCGAGTAGTACCTATAGTTTCATTGATTCTCGTTAGGTTGGTAAATTGGACCTTATGATGGAACAAACATGGAAACTCTAGGCGACGGAGTTGAACGACAACAAAATTTGAAGTTCAGTTTAGTGTCTAAGAGTGCCAATTTTAATGAATCACCAGTTGATTTATATTGATATGTTTATTCTCAATTTCAATGGTATTGATGCAGTGCTGGGAGTTAATTGGCTTCAATCATTGAGACCAATTTTGTGGGAATTTGGGGCTAAATCTATAGCATTCAAATGGAATGGAAGAGTGGTTGAATTGCAGGGAGTAGAGAGTTCTTTCCCACCTCCCGTTGCTCAGCTTAACGTCACAAAAGTTGAGTCCCATACAGTCCGAAGCTCAGTGAGCTCCTGATCGAATTTGAGTGTCTATTTGCAAACCGATGGGGCTTCACCCAGTTTATAGCCGTGACTATCACATCATCCTTGAATTAGGAACGAGAATCATAGTAGTCAGACCTTACCGATACCTCCATGCACAAAAAGATGAAATCGAGAAGTAGTGCAAAAAGATGTTAGAACGGGGCATTATCGGACCGAGACGATCACCATACTCCTCACCTGTTCTTCTTGTGTCTAATGCAGATAATATGTGGCGATTATGTGTAGATTATAGGGCATTGAACTCCCAGACAATCAAGGACAAATTCTCAATTCCAATGATTGAGGAGTTGTTGGAAGAACTACATAGGCGTGATACTTCACCAAACTGGATTTTCATTCGAGATATCATCAAATCAGAATGTGTTCTTTTGATATGGAGAAAATGACTTTTCGCACTCATCACGGGTACTTCGAGTTCTTGGTCATATCCTTCAGTCTCATTAAAGCCCTCAGCACCTTTTAAGACTCAATGATAAGGTCTTTCAGTCTCACTTCTTTATTCTTGCATTATTTGATGATATCTTTGTGTACAGTAAATTATGGGCAGATCATCTATTCCATCTTTACATAGTCTTTCACCTATTTAAGGACCACCAACTTTTCCTGAAGTGATCTAAATGCCTCATTGCTCAGTTCAAAGTCTTTTACCTGAGTCACATCTTCTCAAAAGAAGGGGTGGTAGTGGATTAAAACAAGATTGCAGCTATGGTAGATTAGGCCAAGGCAAGTACGATGAAGTGGCCATGTGAGTTTTTAGGGCTTACGGGATACTACTGGAAGTTCATGCAGAATTATGACACAATTACAGCCCCTTTGATGACAATGTTATGGAAAAATTCCTTCCAATGGACCGAGGAAGCTTCTAAGGCCTTTGAGCACTTAAAGATAGTGATGACCCGCACTCCGGTGGTGGCACTTCTAGATTTTAGATAATTATTCATCTTAGAGTGTGATGCGTCAGATTTGGGTATGGGTGTAGTTTTGCAACAAGGAGGACAGTTGGTATCTTATTTTAGTAGGCCAATTTCATTCCGTTACAAGGAGCTTCCTGCTTATGAAAAAGAGCTCATCGGATTGGCTAAAATTGTGCATCATTGGCGAGCTTATTTATGGGGCAAACACTTTCTCATATAGTCTGATCATTATAGACTCAAATTCTTGTTGGAACAACGAATTATTACAACTTTGCAACAACACTGGTTAATTAAGCTCATGGGTTTTGATTTTGCAGTGGAATATTGAGTCAGTAAATATAATAAGGTAGTAAATGCCTCGTCCCAACTTATGGAGGACCAGGCCACGATTGCTGCAATCTCTATGCTACATTTACCTTTGTTTGAGTTGATTTGTAGTGAAGTTCAACAGAGTCCAGAACTGCAGCAGTTTATTTAGAAAATCCAGCAAGATAAAGCAATGGGGGGGCCGTGGGCGTATAAGGATAGCTTTATCTTATTCAAAAGGAGGATTTATTTAGTTCCCACTTCTCCCCTGATCATCACAATCTTGTTTACCATACATGACAGCAGTCATTAAGGTTTCTAGAAGACTCTCAACCAAATAGCCCAAGACTTCTATTGAAAGGGAATAAAGAGTTTTGTTCGCTCTTTTGTACAATAATGTCTTATGTGCTAGCGCCATAAAACATAACATTTACATCCAACTGGACTTTTGCAGCCTCTACGTATACCGTTACAGGTTTGGTCCAACATATCTATGGATTTCATTGAAGGGCTACCCACTTCTCAAGGGAAGAATGTTTTGTTGGTTGTTGTTGATTGGTTTTCTAAATATGCTTATCTCCTTTCTTTGTCTCATCCATATACTGCTGTGAGTATGACTCGTTTGTTTTCTGATAATGTTTTTATGCTTCACAGATTACCCAAAACAATTATCAATGACCGTGATGTTACCTTCACCAGCTTCTTTTGGACAAAATTATTTCACTTGAGTCGGTCGAAGCTCTCTTTCATTTTTGCTTATCATCTGCAAAACGATTGACAGAAAAAGGTTGTTAATCTCACTATCGAGATGTATTTATGCTGCTTTACTAGGGATTGACCTCTTTGCTGGCATCAATGGTTATCTCGGGTGCTATAACATCAATTAATACTCCTCTCTCAAGGCTACTATGTTTGAGGTACTGTATCGAGGATCTCCACCAACTATGCTCTCTCTCTCTTTGGTTTAGCTAAACTGGAAGTCGTGGACCAAGAGATGAAGTCATGAGATTTAGTGCTTAAAGATCTATGTGACCGTCTAGTTCAAGCTTAACAATCCATGAAAGTAGATTACAATGCTAAACACCGTGAGGTTAAGTACAAGGTTGGGGACTTAGTGCTTCTTAAACTCCATCCTCATCGCCAACTTAACCTTACTAACAATATGTACACTAACTCTCCCCTCACTATTACGACCCTTTTTCCATTCTTACTTCTGTTGGTTCGGTGGCCTACAAGCTGGACCTTCCCTCCACTTCAAAATTACATCTAGTCTTCCATGTATCCTGCGTCAAGCCTTTTCATAAGACTTTAGTACCTGTTGCACCTTCTATATTAGATCTCTCTCAAGGAGAAATCCATCCTCCTCCTTAGGTTGTCCTTGACTACAACATATTTCAGAATCAACCCTAAGTCTTGGTTTAACGGGAGGGTCTCTCCCTTGTTGAAGCTTCCTGGGAGGATATTTCCTTCCTCGGTACTCATTTTCCTTCATTTGCATTTGAGGACAAGCGTGGTATTAATGGAGGGGGTGATGTTATGGACAGACTTTTTAAAAGACACGTTTACAAGCGATGTGGAGCACAAATGGACAACGAGTAACGTGATGCCACATTCTTAAGGAGAATTATTCCAATAATCAGTATTACAGAGATCTATGGGTTCTCTCTTAACGAGCCCACCTTTATATTCAACATAAGACATAAAGGAAGGCAACCTCGAAAATACTCCCCTCTATAGGAATTGTAGGTTGACATCATTGTTAATCACCCTGTAACTCGATCGCAGTAATGGGACCGTAACATTCATTCTATAAAATAGAACTCAAGAATTAAAAGTTAGAACACATGTCATTTTCTTTGAATTTACTTCTAATCAACAATCTAATAACTATGAATTGCAATCAATTACAAAGACTAGTGAAGTCATTACAAATGTTAAAGAACATATGAAGGAAATTTACTCTGTTTGCTTAATCTACCTCGACTCTATTTTTTCCTTTATGATTTCATAAATTATAGATCTAACTAAAGCAACTCTTTTCTTCATTCCACCAGACAACTCTAATGGTAATCGATCCTTAACTCGCTGAAAATGTTTCAGGATACATTATCAATCAATCTAGATTTCAAAGGTTTTTCTATTCCCAAATGAGGTGTGGATAAATATAATAGGTAACAAATCTTAAAGTGCTTTACCTTTTGGGATTTTTTTAATTTAGTGCTCAAACTTTTAATTTTTTAATTAAGTGACTAGCCTTTTAAAACTTTAACAACTCAGTTCAAAATGTTAGTTTTTATTGATGTGACTAATAGATGGACATCCATATGACATTTAATAGACATGCTACATCATCAAATATAATCTTTTGAACGGAACTATTAAAGTTTTAAAGGTTGGTCACTCAATTGAAAATTTTATAAGTTTGAGCACTAAATTGAAAAAATCTTTAAAATTAGATATTTCAAATATATTATCCCTAAACAGAAAGCATGTGATAAATAAGAAACAACTCAACCATTTCAATTTAAAACAATGCTTAGAAAATCAAATTAGTTTGGTTGGTTCAACTTCCCAATTTAGTTTACTTTAATAATCCTTATTACTAAAAATTGGTCAGTTAATTAATAAATTATTTTTTTATAAATCAAAATAAATCAATTGATTTTCATTTAATAGACTCCTTCTTAATTAAATTTCAAAAAAGAATAATCTCCTTCTTTAATCATATTTCAAATTCTTTAATTTTGATCAATACTGAACGTCAATTTTATGACGGTTTAATATCGATTGAGACTTTAAATCTTAAATCTCTTATCTTACCAGTTTATTTTTTTTTCATTTTCAAAATATTGGTTAAAAAGCATTCCAATTAGTTATCATCAATAAAATTTAGATCTTAGATATGCCTTTAGGATAATAGTACCTGTTGTTTCTTTCATAAGCGTTGATATTTGTTCCTTTGGCATACTTGTGTGTTCATACCTAGTAATCCGACAATTAGAAAATCATACATTCATGTTAGGAAATGAAATTGACTCAAAATCAAAGTAATAGAATATTTAGATTTTCTTTTACTAGTGGAAACTGACATTTTCGTAGAAAGTCAAAGAATCAAATAATTTTGCACTTTAGAAAGCCTGTATAAGAAAAAAAACAGTATTAAGATTTACGAAAAAATGTATGATTATTTGACATATATATAATTAAAATTAGCTTTCACCAGTCCAATTCAAAGACCAAATAGTTCCCCATCACTAGTCAAACTATCCTCATTCTACCTTTGATATAAGCTTTACCATATGATGCGGAACCCCATGGCTAAAGAACCTGAAACTCCTTAAACACACATTTTGAATAGAACATGAACAAAACGAAACCCCCAACCCTAATAAACACCTAATCGATTATATGAAAGGAAACACATATAATAAGGTTGATTTGAAAACAAGAATAGAAATTCGCCACAAGTGTTTACCTTGATAAGAACTATATTCTTGGTGCAATAGAAGAAGACAAGAAATCCTCCCTTATAGAATTTGTTATTCAACCAATCTAACCCTAAACAATGTTTATTATGATGTATTTATACCTCTTAGAAAGAAAGAAATCCTAACTATGTAAAAGGCCTTTAAACATGGGCCTTTCACCAAAATAATTAAAACCCAAACTAATATTTCTAAAATACAACCCATTAAACCTAAAAGATTAAACAAGTCTAAGACATAAGTAGTGGGCTGCTGAAAGTTTTTATTTTAACTTAAAATAACTAATTAAATAAGAAAGAAAGTCTTCTTGCTCATTCCGCCCAACTTGATTAGTTATCTTGTTATTCACCCTCATTGTCTCCTAAGATTTCTACAATTAAGCCTATATAGGATTGAAGTGCTTATTTGAACTTTTTAGCTCTTGATCTTGTTATTGGTCCCTCTGGTATTACTGGCTCATCTTTGGCACTATTTCACGTACAAAGTCCCATAGTCATGCTCAT
>JANKOD010000005.1:7918237-7928464 GCA_026284645.1 Erythroxylum acuminatum | reverse complement strand
TATATAACAAATTATACCAATTTAATGAAAAGTAAGAATGTTTGTTTATTTGAACACAAAATATATAACTTATTCATTAAAATTATGAATAATTTAATTAATTACATTTATTTTTTAATAATAATTTGATTTAATTAATTTTAGTTATTAACTGTATTTAATATTTGTAATTTAATTTAATAATTATTAATAAGTACTTTAATTAAATTGAAAATATCTTTACAATATATACATTATAAATGAAATAGGAGTTAATAATTAAACAAATATATACTTAATTTGAAATTATTTAATTTAATAAAACAAAATAAAAAATATTCAACAGATTATAAATTTAATTTCTTTAAAAATAATTAATCTTATTCATAATCATTATCAATACATATATAGTCATATTAACATTATAAGCTATTTTTTTAAACAAAATTGAAAATACAATTTCAAAATCAACACCAATACTTCATTCTAAACTTCTTGCAAAACAACACCAATATTACCTAAAGGTTCAACAACAATTGAACAAAAAGACCTTAGGCATTTTGTCAAACACTTGGTGTGCAAACATTTGTTCATCCCTAATTCAACAAAATTTCCCACATTTTCCCTTTAATCTACAATAAACACAAACTCATTCATTAACACTCACTAATTAACATTTTTAATCAAACAACGAAACAATATTAACCTAAAATAAACTCCATCGATTGTAGAGGAAGGAGAGGAAGAAACCACGTTACCTTCGGATGTAACCACTGGACCAAGAGATGCCAGCGACGTAAGGCTCGACGATGATGGCTGGAGCAGATGACAGCGATGGCGTTTCAGGGTGGCCACAGACGAGGTAAAGGCGACGAAGAAGAAAAGCAGGAGAAGGAGCGTGCGAGAATGGGAGGAGAGGAGGTCTGTTGAAGGTTTAAGACATTAACCAAAATGATGCCGTTTTGGTTAATTTCAAAACGACGTCGTTTTGGTTAGTTTTTTAAACGCTAAAAGACGACATTTACCAACAGAATATACGCCACCGGTAAATGGTTGCTTCTCGTCTTCTTTTTTCAACATATTCATTATTCCGTCGGTAATTACCGACGGAATTAGTTCCGTCTCTGAAATTCCGTCCCTATTTACATCATTTTCTTGTAGTGTGTCAAGTGGAAGATCTTTGTGTGATACTTTAGCTGAAATGTAGCTAAATAACTAACTTCATTTCAAACAATATTTCATACTTCCAATGATTCTTCACTTGTAAATATTCCTGAAGTTGATAATGCATCAAAATAGTAGGATATTTAAGAGACATAGCGAATGAGAGAGAAAGGTAAAAATAGCTTAAAGAACAGATGAAAATGTCCTTTCAAATGAGTAAAACACTTGACATTTCGACACCAACACAAGTAATGGAATGGTTATCTTTTGTTACTTGATTCTTTTCTATATAAGTTGTAACTAAAAGAAAAAGGTCAAAAGTGTATTTTAAACCCTAACATTCACTCAAAAATCTTGGTTAAACCCTCACATTTTGTAAAATTCAAGTTGAACGTTAATGTTTACAAAACATTCAAAGCAAGCCTTACGAGGACAAAAATTATAACGAAGGTTAGCCTCCGTTAGTTAAATCGTGATACAATACTATTGTTTGATGTTGTGCCACCATTAGAACCATTTCTAATGATTGTTGGTTGAACTAAAGTATGCACTTTTTTTCCCAAAACAAGTTCCAGTCCATAAGCAATATAGAATATTACAAATATCCAACAACAAATCAACAAATCCCACAATGGCAAACACCAATAACCATGTTGTCAGAGTTTTCGATTGTCTGAAGAAGGCAACATTGGCAATGACAACACTGAAGGTATCAATGAAGGTAAGATTGTAATATTAAACTGACAACGACTGTAGATATTCCCAGAACCACCCCTTAATCTCTACGAATCTGAATACAAACCACATTTAGCACAAGACGATTTAACATATGGACCAGGAAGAATTTCAGGCAAGCTAATCCAATTTTCACCAGACCAGCTTGGTCCCTAACAAATTATTGAAAAATTCATAGCTATCGACCCAAAAGTGAAATTCGAACCTGAAACAATTGACTCAAACATACAACAGATTGATTGCTTTGTCAGATTATTGCACAAGCACAACTATGGTTCGTTCCAAGAGCCACTTGCGAGTTAATCTGATTTTCACCAGACCAACCTGGTCCCCAACAAATTCCTATCTATCAACCCATAAGTGAAATTCGAGCCTAAAACAATCGACTTAAAGAACACATCTTTTGTTACATTAACCTCGTACCCTCCACCCCCTCCCAAACACACAACAGATTGATTGCTTTGTTAGATTAGGCAACTATGATTCACTCCAATAGCCACTTGCGAGTACTCTAACCCAAAATTACCCGGAACGCGCTTAACTGACCAGAAGATTTATCACCTTTACACATCAAAAAGCATGTAGAATTCATCCCAGAAGCACGCGAACCATCAACTGAAACACTCAACATTGACATGTTTACAAACTATAACTCTATCTCACCAGTAACAACTAAATTGCGACCCTAACATTGAATTCTTCCACTATTCATCAAAACCCCACAACAGAAGTCTAAACCACATGAGATTGATTCAAACAGATAGCTAAAAGTTGACTGTCGGAGTTTGTTTTTTGTCCAGCAGGTAATAGTCCTTGTAATGTTATTAACATTATTTATAATGGTCACGGTGATGCAATTTTGATTATCACCTACAGTAATGTCTTGTATCAAGACACTGTGACTATTATAGACTCTTCGTGATGTTACTTTATATCCTACAGTCAATCGATTAGTTGTAATTCAGTGATAATATAATTTAAAAACAATCTTTATCTTGTGTATGTTTAGAAGTATATGATAAAATCTATGTGAAAATTATACATTGCAAATGGAATTATAATGAGATTCATATTGCATTTATATATTATCCCTAAATTGTTCTTAGTCATTGTTCTATTAAGATTGGACATTAATAGAATATAAAAAGGCTAACATGCGTTATGTTTTTCCTTATGAAGTAATTAGTCAATCTCATAAGCTAAAGTATGGAGATCTCTAAACCAACGTGTGAGTGCTTGTTAGAGAACAAGTTCACTGAACCGACCCAATATGAGAAATCTATTTGAAACATTACTTGAATATCTGTGGAATTCTCATTGTGATGATTGTATAAGAGATCATTTAACTTGAAGTTTACAAAATTATCTTGTTTATGGATTGTTATATTTTGATACTACTTATGACCTATTTAATCATAGGTCATTCAATTAGTAGGCATTGGATGTAACATGAACTATATGGAGGTAGTTGTGTGATCAAGATAGGATTCATCATCTTAAAGTAATTAAGAAGAATGTTTTATTGTTCTCGATTAGTATTGATTCCGGGAATGCTTAGCCAAGGTGAAATAAAACTTTGTAAATAGTTTTAAAATGTCATTAATATGAATATATAGCTAATGGTAGAGAATTAATATGATTGGACTCAAAATAAAAGTAGACATTAATTTCATGCTCTATATCTAGTTAAAACATTTTATGTTGAAATGATTGAATTATACAAAAAAAAATCATACACGAAAAGGTTAGTCAAAACTATTTTGATATTTCTAAATATTTAGATGGTCATAATCAGGGTCGTTCCTAATGTTTTATAGGCCTTAAGTAAGGTAAAAAAAATGGCCTCGTTAAATCGATAATATATAAATATAAGGATGGCAATGGTTGGCCCATAGGCCTAAATTTAGTTGTTTTTAATGGTCAACCTATGGGCCAAGCTTAGGCCCATACTAACCCAAAGCCTAATTGTTCTAAGCAAAACGACATCATTTTATTTAAAAAAATTGGGTCGTGGGCAGGCTTGAGCCTGGGTAACCTAAGCCCAAATCCAATTAAAAAATACAATGTTTTATATTTTAAATTTTTAAATTTTATTTTAAAAAAATTGACGGGGATGGTCCATTGTCATCCCTATATAAATATGTAAACTTTAAAAGCATATTTTTATTATTAAAATTTAATATCCATACATAAGTGACTAAATTTATAGATCCACATATTCAAATAATTTTTATTATATTTTGTTAAAATTTTAAGTCAATTTAATATTATGTTAGTTTAAAGAAATATAAATAAAATAAAAAAGGATAAATTTTGTAACACTTAAATAATAATATATAAATAAATAATACTTTTTTAAGAATACAATAACTAAAATAACAAAGTAAATAAATAATTTATTTAAATATATATTTTTTGAAGTGAGTTATTCTTTTAGTGTAATTTATTCAAGTTAAATAAAGTTCAATTTCATATATAATAAATTTAGAGATTTATTGCACTAAAAGAAGAGATATCAGTAGATAAACCACAAATGTTGCAATAAATTATCACAAGATATTCAAATATTTACTAAGCTAAAAATAAATTAAAAAAGTTAGAGATTTTACCTTTAAATTATCACTTAGAATTAATAAATCATGATTGTGAAAAAAAATTTGTGCCAATTTTTTAGTTAAGTATTTTAGATTTATATGTTGATGGAAAGAAAAAAAAATTGAGTATCAGAAATATTCCAACTAATTCACAAGAATTTATAAACACAAGAAGTTAATAGTAATTTTGAAAGTTAAGGTTAACTTTGAAAATAGATGCCGAAAAAAAGTCAGAAAGATTGGTTAAAATTAAATAAGATTGCTAGAATGTTGACGAGATTGAGAGTGGGCCATGGCAAGAGATGCAATAAACGTTGAAAAGTGATTTTTTTTTAAACGTGCTCATGTGCGCTCAGCGCATATTATTCATATCCAAAGATAAAGCGTCATACAGAAAAAGTGGAGGGCATACCCCCCATTCAAGATCAGACATAGAATCGGCCGCCCTAGCGATCGTATGAGCAACCTGATTCGCTGATCTTTTAACAAAAGCAGTAGAAATAAAATGATGCTCGCTAAGAAGAGCTTTACAATCGTCAAGAATCATCGAAAAGTAGGAAGGAAAGTTTTGTGTGGAGGTCAAGAAGTGAGTAATTATTTGACAATCCGTTTCCACACAAATAGGAACAAAAGGGAGGCTTTTAATCCAACTTAGAGCTTCCCTGAAACATAACGCTTCACCTAGTTGAGGATCTCTCCACTAGGTGAATTTCACCTAGTGCAGCCATGCTTGAATCGCTTGACTTGTCGAGTCTGACATGAATAGAGAAACAAACAAAGAACTTACAAATATGCTCAACTGTTCTTTTATTCAAATGAAGCATTAAAGTTAAGAAGTAAATGAATATCACTTAAATCCATTTTATGTCTTTTTAGGTATTAAGGAACTATGTTGACTGAATAGACTTCTCAAGGTAGAGATTAACATTTTCATTACCATTCTTTTATCATTCAGTTGTACTAATGTTGTACAAAAAGATATCCATTGTCATGAGTAACAAACTACTTGGCGTCCATTGTTTCAAAAGATTAAGTGAAAAAGAAATGAAAATCGAATGAAAGATTCGAACTTTATATCAAAGACAAAAGCTTTACCTACAAATAAAACTGAAATGGAGTAAATTAAGCAAATGGGTATCTCCTTTAAAGCCACAAGCAAGTACACAAGGGTGTCTCTAAAACATTCAAAGAATGATCTTTTGCTATGATTAATCAACCAAAGGACTGCAAGCATCGTAAAGACGCACGGTAAAGAAGAAAAAGAAGTGAAAATAGAGATGTCTATGGATCGAACCGGGCCAAGAGGGCTAGGGTGGCCCGTGGTCCAGTTTATCATATATTTTTTAAAAGAAAAATGTTAAAAATAACGTTATTTTTTAAGTAACAATCAGGCTATGGATCCAGCCAATTTGGGCCAAAATAAGGCCGTACCTTTTTGACATCCTTAAGTGAAAAGCAAAATGAGAAATGTGACCACGAAAGTTGCAATGGAAGTTACACACGAGAAGTGAGGTGAGAATATGCAACGAAAGGAAGGAATAGAAAAGGTTCAGGCTTTCACCTTCTAAAGTAGCCTCTGTGTGTGTGTGCATTTTCAACTCAATTGGACAATCAAAATGTTGTAGCTCTAACTCTTGGAAGTGACCCCAACTTCTGTGCTACTGTTCTATACTTCCTAGTCCAATTTTGGTGCTTTTCTTCTTGTTTCTTTTATCTTTTTTGTACTCTCTTGATGGAGATCTAAAAAAAAGAAAAAAGATTGGACATTAATTTAGTAAATTTCATAACTTTAATGATTATTATTGATTGAAATACTTCTAGATATATTTAAAATGATTTAATTTATATTAATTATTATGATCGTAAAAATCATAGCCTTATTCCATGAGCGTTCATGCCAAAGGCACGAATAACATCTCTCTAGGGGAGGAAAATCTTCTTCATAAGGATTAACCATCATATATGGAATCGAAGAGGGTGTAGGAACAAGAGATAGAATTACTGACTAAGGATTGACTCTGGTTATAACAAAGGTAACGTCCTCCATCTACTAGGAAAGAAAAAACTCCTCGGACATATTTTACAGCAACTATTGCACCAGCATCATTTCCTACTATATCTGATGACAAATGCCCCTCTGAGCATTCTAACTTAGCAACTCTTGCACCAGCATCTATTCTTAAGGTATCTGATGAAGAATGCCACTTTGAGTATTCTGGCATCTCTGAGCAATCATCTGCACTAGCTGAACTATCTGAAGTATCTGAACCTTCATCAGATGAATCTGTACAGTTTGCTAACTTGACAAATCTAGCTCTAGTTATGATGACCATGCCTGAACTTACAAAAATTGAGCCAAAAATCAGTGAACCTGAGTCTACAGGAACTGAACCCTTTAGACCTTCACCATCACCAGCACAAGCACCACCAACCAAATATACTTCAGATCCTTGGTTTACATTCGATGATCTTCCACCTAGAAAATGGAGAGAGCGTCTCCATGAATTCGATGCTTGGATTGATTTGCAAATAACTCGATCGAATCATCCTTTAAGAGATATTTGTCTGAGTTTACTTCTCGTTTTACTGGTACATTACGATAATGGTGGCAAAGTCTTGATGACTATCGTAGACTTCAATTCGTATAAGTCACATATGCCGGATCACCTCTTGGAGTAATTCATAAAGAGTTCATTGGCGACTTTTAGATATTGACAAACAAGTCAAACAAGAATACTTTGAGATGAAGTGTTGTTCTCTGGATAAAAGAGATTTACATAAGCATTTTTAGCATATGATGGAACATTATTATCTACTCAATGGATTCAACGATGTTACTTTCTGTTATACATTAATTTCCTCTCTTTTAGAAGAATTTAAATCTGGTTATCTTTGCACTTTGAATCGTGTTTAATATTGGTGTACCTCTGTTGATTGGCCTGCCAATCATACTTAATTGATGACAAAATTGCATTCCTTCTTAGATCGTCTCAATCATTATCCTCGAACAATCTTATCTCCGACATGTACTTCTCAAGGTCCTTATTTAATAGATTTTGCTCTTCTAGAGCCCATATTTCCTTATACTAGATATTGGACTTCTATGGACTAGGTTACCTTTACTAGGTTTAACATTATGGCTTGCCAGCTGTCATATCCTCCCGAAGAAAGTATTGCACCATCCAGGTCTTCTAGTAAGCCCACTTTATTTTCTGGCCCATTTCAAAATAGTCCAAATCTAAGGCCCCCAACCTGGATTGAGGCAGACATTGCCCAATTCAACCACACCATGGAACAACTTGATGATGAAATAGAATTGTCAAATAATTCTAAAACTGACAGTGGTGGCCCACATTCTCTCTCTCTGCTCGCTCTGATACCATCCTGGCAACCCCTGGCCAGAGGGCTCGGGTATACCAAATCTAGTGCTTAGGAAAAAATCATCCATCGGAGATCAAGGAAAATAAAGCAAGATTGAAGTGTAAATTTCAGGTATGCTGGCTGAGTTACACAAGCCCTTTCTCTTTGCGGGCACAAAATCTCAAGGCTTGACTCTTAGGAATCTTACACCTCCAATCTTTCCCCGTTTTAACGACCTCAAACAAGATATATAGTCTAAGAATTTTTGATACACAGGATCCTCATGAAGAGACAAGTGTAGAGCATACTTGTCTTTCTGTATGACCAAGACTACATTATTCAATAATCAAGCTTTCAGGAGAGGGAGAACTTAAAGAGAAGCCATGGGATGGAAAACACTCAAACTTTCATTCATGAAAACCTCTTACAAGTTCTTACCAGTTCTTTCAAGTTATTATAAGTTCTTATAAGTTCTGAGTACAATAATAGAGAAGCCTTGCTTTTATAGACTAAGCAAGGGAATAAAACAAACAACTTCAAGGAAAAGATTCCTTAGGTATATTGACAAAACTTTAAAAAAGTAAATAGTAAAAAGTGGGAAATACATAGGTCCCAAATATTCCTAAGGGGTAAGAAATAATCTTTAAAGAGGGTGAAAAGATAAGGTGGAAAGATTCTTTTACACAATAAGAATGAATAACCTAAAGAGGAGTGGAGAGAGAATGTGGGTCACCGCTATCATTGTTATAATTATCTGTCAATTCCATGTCATCATCAAGTTATTCCATGGTGTGGGTGAATTGGGCAATGTCTGTCTCAGTTTAGGTTGGGGCCCTAGATTTGGACCATTTTGAAATGGGCCAGAAAATAGAGCGGGCTTACTGGAAGACCTGGATGATGTAATACTTTCTTTAAAAGGATATGGCAGCTCTCTAGCCATAATGTTAAACCCAATAAAGCTAAACTAGTCCATGGAAGTCCAATATCTAGCAGAAGCAAATATGGGCTCTAGAAGAGCAAAATCTCTTGGATAGGGAACATTAGAAGTATATGTCGGAGATGAGATTGTTTTAGGATAATGATTGAGACTATCGAGGAAGGAATGCAATTTTTTCACCAATTGAGTATGATTGGTAGGCCCATCAATAGTGGTACGCCAATACCGAATATGATTCAAAATACAGAGATAACCAAATGGGGTTAAGCAGTAAAGGCTATGGATGATGAAGATTACAGAGGCCTTATGATATGTCAAAGGAATATACCATAACTGGTATTGATTCAAAAGTTGAGACATTTGAATACACCATTTTGACAGAGGTTGGAACCATTCAAGGAAGGTATGACTTGGCATTGGTAGGATCAGAGAGATGTCTGTAAACATGGAGAGGAGAAAGAGAGACTGGACAAGCATATTGGATAGATAAGACCTATAGATGCCATAATGTTGATTAGGAAATAGTATCATAAAGATGATACATGACACAATGTGGTGTGGCAGAATCAAAATGGGAAGGATGAGGAGGAATATTCAGATTGATAAGGGTGAGATGAAGATAGTAAAACAGGCTATGATAGAGAAGAGAAAAAAACCTCTTCTAAGATATTTAAACGGTTTGGTGACAGAGGAGGAAACGATTTGTGAGTTTTGGCATACTAAGGAAATTCCATGATTGGAAGGAGGAGAGGGATTATGATAGAGAGAAGAGGAGAGATTAACTGAACTTCTTTTATAGGTTGAGAGAGAAAATATACAAGGATATTGTGGTGACCTTTAATATGGCAAATGGTGAATTTATAGCGTAAGAACCATTCTTGCCATCGGAGTAGTTGGCTATCTGGTAAGGTCTTCATCTGTAGCTCAAGAATCTTAGGAAAAGTTGTGTTATCCATTTCGATGATAAAGTGATATAGGTTAAGGTGGAAACTGTACTTTTTCATTACTCTGTTTTACTGCCAATATCCCTTTATAGCTCATATGATAGTGATTTTCTGATTCCTTGTGTAACATCTCATTTCCAATACTAAGGGTTAAAACCCTAAGATACGGTATATGTGAGATCAATGATAGACTAAAAAAATGTATCTCATGCTCCTGCATATTGTTAGCATACATATATGTAAATTTAAATTTTGCACACATTAAAATGACTGTACATACATTCATTGACAATTGCCAGGTATAATTGATTATAAATGTGGTTATGTGAGTATTGTGAATTAATTGCATTGAAAATTGATGTGGAGAATTTATATATTGATTTAAAATTTTTGGTGAATTGTGGGAAAATTTTCCGAAAATATTGAGTTTTATTGTGCTAGGAAAAATGCCACTTGGCAAGTAAATTGATGTATGGAAATTAGAGATAGGAATCAAATGATATTGGAGAATTGT
>JANKOD010000005.1:7900578-7914200 GCA_026284645.1 Erythroxylum acuminatum | reverse complement strand
CAATAACCACATACGATGCATCATTTAACCTAGGTCATGTTATCCCTAATGATTACGAATCATTAGTTGCTACACATGAATTTCAACACAACAATTACGGATTATATTGAAATTCTAGCAATGGGACTGAAATTAACAATTCAATGAACGCATTAAAATCATCAATCACAATACCCAATAGGTTCATACATAAATAACCAAAAAATTACGAAAAATCCGATTATCCATACACAAAACCCAGATTAATTAAAGCAGGATAATATAATCAATTTCTAATGAGAGAAATAAACAACAAACTAAATAAAAAAATACTTAACCCGGGTCGTTGGCGTCGATTTTACGTCCGAACCGGCGTCGGAAAGTTCAGCCTGTCATAGATATTTTCCGAAAAACTAATTCAGCCCTCATCTTCATCCTAGCCAAAAATCCCTGTTGTTTACTCTTTACGCAGCCCAAAGTTTCACTGTGCTCCACTCTTGTTGTCTCCTGTTCATCGACGTGACCAATAAAGGTCACCGTCGACTTAAAACATGGCAAGCTCTCCTGTGGCGTTTGTTTTCTTCTTGTGTTGTAGCTACGCCGACTATGCTTGTCTCCTCCCGCATGACCTCGTTCCTTGGCTATTTTGTTGATTTTATTTGCATTTTTTGACAAAACCCTCCAGCCGTTCTCTTTCCAGTGCCGCCCAAGCCCTATGCCTAAGCTTCTTTTATTCTCTGTTTTGGGTCAATTAAAAACCCTCTTGATTTGCGTGATTCTTCCTTGGACCATTGACCCACTTAACTCTCTTGCTTGTATTGCGTTGTTTTAATTTGCTTCCACATGTTGCTTCCTTTGTAGTTGCTGTTTGATTTTAATTTCTCTGTGTCCTCCGAGCCCTTGTGCATGTGTTGGTTAATTAATTTGTTTTTGTAGCTGCCTCCACGCTGCCTTCCTCCAATTGTCAAGTTTTGTTTCTTTAATTGAGTCATCCAACGTGCTTGCTGCTTCGTTCTTTGGTTACGCCCTCTTGATTTTAATTAATTTCTTTTGGCTTTCATCTGCTATATGTGTTGCTCCTCATTTGAAATCCTCCCAAGCACTTCATTCTCTTGCTTTTTGTTATTATTATTTTTCTTCTTCCTCTATAAAGACAAGCAATAATAAATCTTCGGAAAATATCTCAAACAGGGTACTTATGACTCACTTTAATTTCTTTGCTCTCAAATTGTACCTAAAATCAAATATGAATTAAAGTGAGTATTTTAATCATTTTTGTATCAATAATTGTTAAATGAAAATAATTAAAAATATCAACAATTAAGCACATATCACCAATCTTCCTTCTAGTGTGAAGAGTACGAATTGTACAGAACACCTTATAGAAATAACCCATGTTCTTGAAGAAAATTGTATTTCTAATACTTCTTTACCTTTGCTTATCCCCTACAGCATATATTCTCATGACCATTCTTGGACAAAGAGTATACACACTATCCTTACCACACACCATCCTAAAGTAAAGAAATCATCCAGAATTCTCGTTTAGAATAGTTTGGTTTGAAGGCAACTTCAACAAAACAGTACGTGAAGCTCGAGATTCCCAAGGAACTCATCTCCCTTTAGAGAGAGTAGAACCATACACACCTACACGTTGGAGCTATTCGTCTTGTTCTTACCCTTCATGGAAGAAAGAGAATGCCTACTATAGCCAGGATATCTCTTCTAGACATTACCTATACGATGTACCAAAATGCACTAATTGATACCCTGTTGACAACTCACAATAGTGGAAGTGTCATCCTCACCATCGTCCTTGATTTCAATATCAGACTAGATAATCCTACTTTGTCTTAACAACTCCAAGTTCAGATCCAGATCACTGGAGCAGAGCAAGATCCTATAACCATTATGGCTACTCTTTATCACCAAATGATCTACTATTTGCAGAATCATGCTACAGATCTCAACTTCCCAAACTCTACTTTTGATGCCTTATACATGGTATCAGACAATGCTCATGATCAGACTTACTATCAGCTAGATCCATCAGCGAAGCTTGAAAAGTTGATGCCTATTGAATGGATCACTAACTACCAAAAAGTGTTCTATGCCCCTCATAGGCATTCCTTTCACACCACTACTCCACTTATTCTCAAGACCTTACAAAATGGAACTGTAAAATCCATCTACACCAAGCCCAATGAAGATCAACCTGAAGCCTCTCACACATCAGCCCATGTCCTGCTGATCCAATCTGTGTTCTAACATACAGAAGGCAAAGATGGACCTATGATCCATTATTTTAAACTTGATGGAGAACTAGTCTATGTTAGTCATCATCAGGGACATTTTGTCTAGGATGTAGATTCCTCTAAGTGTGAACCAGACTGTGAAGAATGTCTGAACCCTGATTTAGATAGTGATAATGATGATGCATTATATAATCGGCGACGAAGGAAAAAGAGTCACCGATTATTAAGGGCCTGCTCACGGGCTGGTATTTCTTGACCCAATTGGGCCATAAGTCGGGCTCGAGCTAGGGCACTGTGTCACGGACTTGGTATTTTACCAACAAACCGCGTGACATTTAGTTGTATATGCTAGAAATAAAGCTAGCATATGTTAGAAAAGATGCAAGATAAAAACAAGAACAAGAATGAGGAAACTTGGGGAATGCTTATTTTGCTTAAGAAAGCTTTATAAGACAATGCCTATGAACTTCTATACATCTTACAAATGAAGTCCCTTGGGTATTTATAGCCTTCCACCTCCTCAATTGATGACTAGGATTTATTTGATCCAATGGCTCACAATTACCAGCTAGAATTCTCTACAACTATATACATGTTCAAGTATCATTTACAATAATTTATAAGATTTTAGAGTCTTCCACCCATCTTCAGCCTTATCTTGGAGATAGAAGAATAGTGTGAAATCTTCTAAAGAACAGTAGCTTAACCTCTCTATTTTGTGAAGAATGGTGCGGCGCGTGACAACTAGCTAGGGCCCCCCTTGGCTTGACTAAAAGTGACAAAACGATATCATTTTTTAAATTCTTTAAAAAAATGATAAAAGTTTTCAGTTCAGTCCGATCCATTGCTATCCCCACCTTTATTATAGAGATAAAATTTTTAAAAGATATATAGGAAAATATTATTATTAAGACTTTATATATTATTATTTTGTTTATTTACATGCAGTAAAATTCATCTTTATAATACAACTGAAATTAATAAAAGGCCAATATATTCGATGTAAAAAGACTTCCTACTTTATAAAGCCTATTTTCTTTGTATTTTTACAAAGAAATAATTTTCGTAAATTAAATATGTGACCTTATGATCACAAATAACAACTTTTCCTATTGCTCACTCTCTAATTAATCACAAAGGAATAACTGAAATTAATCAAATATCATTTTAATAGAATAGAAAAAGAAAATCCCGACGTGAGAGGAAGAGTAGGATTTATCATTTAGGCTTATAAGGCGGAGAATTGGGAACAGAGTAGATAGAGAGAGAAACCAGAAGACCAGAATGGCAACTGCAACGGCCTTTTCACTTGGACACTCCTCCACTCTCTTCTCCAAAGCTTCAATCTTTCTGGGCATAAGAACCAATTCTCTTCTTCACTTCACCTTTTCCTCACCTTTCAGCTCCTCTGCACTTCCCCTCCACTCTAACAAACACTGGAGAACACCTGTTGCTTCAGCCCTCGATCTTGGTGGAGTCAAGATTTCAAAAGACGGTAGCTTTCTGTGCCACTCTCTTTTTCTAAATTCGCACTCGTCTTTAATTTGTTCAGTTCTTACACGTTTTCATTGACCACAAGACTTTGTACATTTAACGTTTGCGCCTTTTCTTTTAATTGCTGCTACTCATTTCTTCGCATTCTTCAAGTCTTTGTTTTTTGTTTCATTTTTTGGAGCTTTAAACGATAAACCCTTCACGGATAGTCGATGCGAGTTCAGAATCGTGAACTGGGTTTGCGTTTTTACCTCTGGGAATGATGCACACTCTGCATTTGGTATATGGGGGCCATTTGAAATCCACTACAGTGTTATTTGGACATTGATGGATGCAAACAATGTACTGCACGTGGGTTTTCATTGTTTTGCAAATGTACTCTTTGCACCTACTTGAATTTAAGGATGAATTAGTAGGTTCTGCGGAGATAGGACTTTGGGTAACAAAAACATTGTTGGTGCTGTTCTTAGAACTTTGTACATCAAGGTTCTGTTTATGACATTTCATGAAGTCCTTCCATCAATAGAACTCGAAGTAATAGGTTACGTATCGTAACAGACACAATCCTCAATATGGAATTGGAACCTGTGTATACATGTTAGCTTCTATTTATTTTTTTGGATCATGGGATAAACAGACATGGTTTAGGTAACGATGAACTGGGAATGGCTTAAAATCTTTGTTTAACCTGTGCTGCTCTTCTCGGTTTGTTGAAATTGGGTCCTTCTTAACTTAATTTTTTGGTTTCTTGTACCATGTTGATTTTCTTGGTTGCTGGGGGTCTGTAGATGTGGTGCGGGATGACCCTACAAACAATGTGCCAGATACAATTTTCTCTAAACTTGGAATGCAACTTCATAGGAGGAATCAGCATCCAATTGGGATCCTTAAGAATGCAATATATGATTATTTTGATACCAATTACCCTAGCAAGTTTGATAAATTTGATGATCTGTGTCCACTTGTTTCTGTAAAACAGGTAAAATTCCATCATAATTGCTGTTGTCCTTACCTTATTCTACAGTTCTGCTTGCTTTTAATATTTTAAAGTAGTTTTCATTGCTTTTAGTAACATTTGAATGTCCCTGCAGAATTTTGATGATGTCCTGGTTCCTGCTGATCATGTAAGCAGGAGTTATAATGATACCTACTATGTTGATTCTCAAACTGTCCTTAGATGCCATACAAGTGCACATCAAGCAGAACTGTTGAGGAAGGGACACACGCATTTTCTAGTTACTGGAGATGTTTATCGTAGGGATTCTATTGATTCAACTCATTACCCTGTTTTCCACCAGGTTTATATCTCTGAATTCTCAATCATCATCATTCCATCTACTAGTGTTCGAATTTCTTTTCTTTCTTTTACTCAATTGTATGCTTCATGGATATGATGCAGATGGAGGGTTTTCGTGTTTTCTCTCCAGAAGATTGGGAAGCATCTGGCTTGGGTGCAACATCTTTTGCAGCAGAGGATTTAAAAAGATGTCTCGAGGGATTGGCAAGGCACCTGTTCGGTAAATTCGTCTTCTCCAGAAAATACTTTTGCATATACATATTGATGGAACGAGCCACCTTGGGGAAAGTTTGACTTATCAACATGATAAGTTAGCGCGTGTAATGAGTTTAGAAAACAATCTGGCACAAGTTTGTTGAGAAGCAGCCTATAAGGTAAACCAGGATAATACTGCTGTCTTCTGGAAACCCATAAAAAAATTCATTTTCACTTTATAATACGCCAAGCAAAGTTCAGAGATTAGATGACCAGTTGGTCTAAGTGACTAGTCACTTTAGCCTTTGAATCCAGTTTGTTTCAAAGTCTCGACGGCCCCCCTTTATCTTTTAAAAGTATTCTCCAGGTTTTGTTTGATTCCTAGGTCTACAATAATAGCTCCTTTAGTGGTTTCCCCTGGCGCTTTCAGGATTTTCTTTCTTTGTATTATGTCTTGATCCTTATTAGTTCATGTCATTATACATTTCAGGTGCTGTCGAGATGCGCTGGATTGACACATATTTCCCTTTTACCGATCCATCATTTGAACTCGAGATATTCTTTCAGGTAATCAGTCGATCTTTTTTTCTGCTATTCTCTCATTATACTTGTGATATTGTGTTGGAAACTTTATTCCAATTCTCTCCCCCTCACCTCCCCTTGCACTTTGGAATTAAATAATCATACACTTTTGCTTTGCCTCACAGTTATTTCTGTCCAAATTTTACTTTATTACCAGTGAGTAACAGCAGTGAGATAGTTGAAAAACATGAGAAGTTTTGCTCCATTTGAAGAAAATTTTAATTTTAATTTGGAATGCTTAGAACTAAAATTGGTACTATCAATTTTAATTCTATTGTTTTTCTGTGATATGCAATTGGATCTAGTTTAATATCCTTTTCTTTTTGACAGCTATTGAATTTTCATATAAGTGGCTCTCCAAATCAACTTGAAGGCTATCTTTACGTATTGATTTTATCATGTTGTATCTCAGAATACTTGATGCTGATCTATTAAAGACCTAATGTTAGGTTGGTTTAGGATTTGTTATGGATTAATTAAATTGATGCTAGCTTGAAGCGCTTAAGCTTTTTTACCAAGAAATTTAGAGCAGCTTTCCCTCTCTAATCAATGGCTATTAATTTTCAGGAGAAATGGTTGGAAGTTCTAGGCTGTGGAGTAACTGAGCAAGAAATATTAAAGAGAAATGGGAAACTTAATAATGTTGCATGGGCTTTTGGACTCGGTTTGGAGCGCCTTGCAATGGTTTTATTTGATATACCAGATATTCGGCTTTTCTGGTCAAGCGATGAGCGCTTTACATCTCAGGTCTGCCTGGTTTCAATGAATATGTTGCTGCTTTTACCTTCTCTTTTATATGATTCATATATGAATGCATATGTATATGGATATGTGTCTGCTTAAATGTGTATTATATTTGTAAATGTATTCATATTTATTTATCTTTTTCTTCAGTGATGTGCATTTGAATTATGCCCTTTTTGATTAAAGGAAATTTCAATTGTGCAAGTTGACATCATTGGTAGGCATGTGACTAGAGCATATTGATCTGGATATCTTTATATGCAGTTCTCTAAGGGTCAGCTTGGAGTCAAATTCAAGCCATTCTCAAAGGTGTGTAATATGTTAAACATAACTTTGTCCTTTTCCTTCTTTTTCCCTAAAATATTTTGAGAGGTCCGCCAAGAAGTATGTGATAAGTACATGTATCTTTTGCAGTATCCTCCTTGTTACAAAGACATGAGTTTTTGGATCAGTGAATCATTTACTGAAAACAACTTATGTGAAATTGTTAGAGGAATCGCTGGGGATCTTGTTGAGGAGGTAATGCTTGTACTTCTTTCTTTTTCTTTTTCTGAAGGCTTTGAACCTGGTATTTGTTTAGTAGATTCTGCGTACTAGTTTTGCCCTTTAGTGGAAATTATATGATTCTCTGTGTGCTGTAACTTGGTTCTAGCATCAGTGGTTATGTGACATATTCTTGCATGTAGGAGATGGATATTGGTTACTGTGCATTGGGAAACAAGTCAATCTACTGAACTTTTGCTTTTAGTTTTATTAAATAAACCTTAAGTTTTACATCTTCTAAAGATATGGAACTCGATCTAATCGTCTGACAGACCAAAAGAACAAGGATCTGGCCGACTGATAAGTAATAACCATGGAATGCTAAGTCAGCTGCACTAGTTCTGCATGGACAAGGGTTGTTTTCTGAAGTGGTAAAATCTTTTTGTTGGGATTCAGGTGCAGTTGATTGACAACTTCACCAACAAGAAAGGGATGACAAGTCATTGTTACAGGATTGCTTATCGCTCCATGGAACGATCACTTACTGATGAGGAAATTAATGACCTGCAGGTACTTCACATTAATCTCTTCTTTGTCAGAATTTTCAGTCAAAAATGGTTAATAACCTGTACCATCTTATCTCCATGGACGCAGTGGAAGGTCAGGCACCAGGTGGAAAGCAAGTTGAATGTTGTACTAAGATGAGATATTCATGCTCTCTTCCTGAACAGTTCTCCCGATACTGCCATAGATGTTCTGCTTTTACCTTGAACACAATTTCTGCATTTCTATGGTGTTGGATGAAAAACTGATGAACACATTCATTTGAGAATACACGAGACTTTCTATGTGAGGGGGAGTGGGAAGCACCACTGATGGGAATGGCTAAGTGGTCAAATGTATACATATAACAGACCGTTATTAGCTACTCATAAGCTTATTCTAAATGCAAACACTTACTGAGTTTGTTGATGTTACAATGTTCGAAAGGAAAAGGAATGATAACCCAGATGATTGTATAATATTGTGAAGTGATCCAATCCCCAATCCCAGGACTGAGGTTAGAGGCATGTCCATGATATTATATGTCACCATGAGATATTCTTCCATTAGAGAAGGCAGGCTGTAGCAGTAAAGTTAGATATGTGTCTTATTACATACTGTACTGTAGTGCTGAACTAAATTCTAGCCATGAAGCACATTTTTTAATGGATAAAACCAGAACCTTTGAATAAGTAAAAGACTATCAAATTTTATACTTATATAGGTTATTAGGTTAATTGGAGTTAAAATTTTTATTAAAATAATTATACTCAAATTTTTATTTGAAACTATATGGAAAGTTAACAATGTGATAGATGTATGACAAAAATAAAGTTGGCAATCAAACAACAGCATAGACATTAGCATTCTTTTTCTTTTTTTTTGACATTAGCATTCTAGTTCTACTTATGAATTTCAATTTCAGGTTGTATTACAACAACTAATAGAGTCTTGTTGATATGCAATGTCTAAAAAGATTCAACTGGATTGGTATTTCAATCGTAAGGAAAGAAATTGAGCAATGGCAACCATGAGACCTCCACGCCAATGTATCAACATTTGTGCTTAGGTGGGTCTTAGGACATGGATGGAAGCTTATTATGGGCCAACAGAGTCTTGGCAGTTTTGATGGGAAGTGTTTAGTAAGTTAGCTGTTGCGTTCGTGAATCGTGTGGGAGTTGAGTGGACTTTCCGGAGAGAATTGTGTTATGCTTATGTATGGGGCGTCCTAAATTCGTCCCAGCTCACAAGGGTGCGTATTTGATTCATTTCTCAAGACTTTCACTTTGTAATTACTAAGACAGTCACAGATAGAGAGACAACACAAACAAAATGCACACACCAATGAAGTCTCAAGCTTTCACCGGTGACTGCACAGTCTCTCTTGTTTTCTACTCATGCTCTTTGTCTAAAACTCGGCACTTGCCAAGCAACAATTTTTTACTATCTCGCTATAACTCGGTTTGTCACCCCAACAATCGCATAACATCAAAGAAGTTCTCAAGCAACAATCTTTCTGCTAAACCACTGGTGGGCCGAAATACCATAACTTGCTCCGCCGAGAGAACTTCTCCGACGAAGCAGCTCCGCATACTCCTCGACGCTCCTGGGGTTCACCAGGGTCCTGCTTGTTTCGATGCTCTTAGTGCTCAGCTTGTGGAGAAAGCTGGATTTGATTACTGTTTCACTAGCGGTATGTAGTGTTGTTGACAAATCCTGGATTTATTTGCATGTCCTTTATGACCGATATTATGAAAACGAGGATATGGGTTTTATTTGAAAGCAGTTATAGTTATGGTTATGTGGAGTGGAACTTTCTGATGCTTTCTTGAGACCAGGATGAGATTCTTACTTCGTGGCTTTTTATTGGCTTCCTGTGATTCTTATTTATTTGGAGACACAAAGTTGGGAAAACATAGAAGTGTGATTAAATATGAGAAGAACAATTCTGTTTTCATTCTGAATTTTATCAAAAACTGCAAGTGCCTTTCTCCCCTTGGCTGGTTGCTAGTTGAAAGTTTGGTCGTGATCACTGGCTTACATAATAGTTCAATTAGATACAAGGAAATGGAGGCCAAGATTGGTCAATCTGGTTTCCATATTGAAATCTCGTTCATTTTTTCTATGGAGATATATGCTTAGCTGAAATTTGATGTACTGAATGGTAAAAGGCATTACGGGGATATTCTTGTTCTATAAAGAATGGGTATGATTTGTATCATATCTTGATAGTTTTTGTACATATGCATTCGTTGGGCATGATTTATCTGTTGTTGTATATGTTTTGTTTATCCTTCTTTTTCTTTTGCTTTAAATTTGTGACCTTCTAATCGGGTTTAATATTTTTATGTTTATATTGAATTATCCTTTATCTTATGATGAGATTATAGAATCTTACTTTTTAGCAGTTTTATGTCAGCCGATGGTTTTAGGAGGTTGGTACTTATATGTAATACTTCACTACTTTTTTCCCTGCCCTGTTTTAGTTTTTGACTTCATTAACAAGTTAGTTTGTTTCCTAGTGACTTCATCATTGTTCAAGGTTGAACGGAACTTTATCCAAAATTACATATCTTTCAAAATATAAGTAGCCTGCACAATCTAAAAATGTTACATAGTGTTATGGTAACTTTTTGGTTTTACCCCCTTTCATATTGTCCCCATCCGTACTTGACTGTTAATTATGTGTCAGCCACAGGTACTAGTTGATTCCCATGTGCTTACTTGCACTTCTAATATTCTTTGTTTGTAGTTGCAGAGTGCACAACTTGAGGTTCTTTTTTACTTTATTACAGTTATATAGTGTAGGAGCAAAGAACTCACTTTACATAAGAGTATCTGGTCTGTTTGGTACTTGACTCACTTTACATAATAGTATCTGTTCTGTTTGGTACTTGAGATTGATCATCTGACGTTTATGATGCACAAAATACTGGATCTCATAGGATTGATTAGTTATGTTTGGTTTTGAGAGTAAAAGCATCTATGGTTGAGCTTATCTGGTCTGTCTCCAGTTACTTTTGTATGTGACATATTCATGCAATCAAGATTATTTAATAAGTGTGGTATATCCTTCCCTTAGGGTTTTCAATATCTGCTGCTAGATTGGGGTTGCCTGACACGGGCTATATTTCCTATGGTGAAATGGTGGATCAGGGCCAACAAATAACCCAAGCTGTGTCAATTCCTGTCATTGGGGATGGCGATAATGGATATGGGAATGCCATGAATGTCAAAAGAACTGTCAAGGGATATATCAAGGCTGGTTTTGCAGGGATCATTCTTGAAGATCAGGTTTGTATTATTTTGCATGAAGACTGTTTTATTTTTTTGATAGTATTTCCTGAGGTGAAACCTTGACTTCCCCGCATAACAATCCCTGCGAATTATTGAGTTAGTTCCCAAATCAACTATGATGTAGGAAGCAGTCAGTGAGTCAAAATATAGAAGGTAAAGGATTTTAATCCAGGAATTGGTATCCTGGAATAGCTTCATAATCTACTAAGTCTAAATTTTGTGATTGATAGAAACACCATCTCATTGGATGTGTGGTTGTCTTTGATTTTAAGAAAATTTCTGATCAAATTATTAATAGTAAATAATATACTGGAAGAAACAAAGCAATCAAGAAATCGATAGTACAGGACGAACAGAACAGCTAAAACACTTTTGTTTGAAAGAAGTAAATTGTTTACTGGTTCTTATCATATCCCTTTTTTGGAATCTGTCTACTATTTTACCCTTGCTTTAAATAGAAGAGATCAAGATGATCCAAATTAAGTGTACAGCCCAAGTTGATGAATTTGCAAAAAGATGACACAATTTGGATCATTTTTCTAGTCCAAGGGTGTATTTCAATTTTTGGGTGGCAGGACTTGGGCATAGGATGTTATGGAATAGAATCTGGAAGGTTCTGTTACAACCAATTGGTAGCATTTGGAAGACTTAACCTATTTAACATTAAAGAAGTATGGAAGGTAGCAAACTCTGATGGACTTACTGATAATCAAGGAAATTTCCGAAGTTTTAGGAAATTTATGTGGATTGACCTAAATTATTTTGTGGTTGTTTTTCTGGCACAAAGTATGACTGGAAAAATATATAAACAAAACCATTAGACTAAACATTCAAGTTTGCTTTGCTATTCCCATATATCAGGTATGCCCTAGATTTCTGTTGCTCCGTGCGTGTATGGGTTATCTGTTCATGTTTTTCAACAAAAGTTTGGGTTTTGTCTTTTTCTTGTGGCTGTCACTTAATTTTTTATTATCATTGTCTGCTATGTAAATAGGTTCTCATTTGATCTTTCTTGCTTATCAATCTAACAATTGAAGGTATCACCAAAAGCTTGTGGCCATACACGTGGTAGGAAAGTTTTGTCTAGAGATGAAGCTGTCATGCGGATTAAAGCAGCTATTGATGCTCGTGAAGAGAGTGGCGCTGACATTGTCATTGTTGCACGAACTGATTCTCGTCAGGCTGTGTCTCTTGATGAATCACTCTGGAGGTCAAGGGCTTTTGCTGATGCTGGAGCAGATGTTCTCTTCATTGATGCACTAGCTTCTAAAGAGGAAATGAAGGCTTTTTGTGAAATTTCCCCTTTAGTTCCAAAAATGGTGAATTTCTTTACCTTGACAAGGCAATAACATGGATTCAGTTTTATGTGAAATTACTAGGCTTTACTCTATTGACTTTCCAAGAGATAGTACATCCAAAAGAATGACAATGAGATGCTAGTTCAGTATACATGGGGCTAAATTTTATATTTAGCATACCTTGAATGTAGCTTTCAAACCTTTGTCTTATGCTGATTGATTGTTGCTTTTAGTCAGATTATCTTCTTTGCGTTATCTTTTATTTTTTTAAATTTCCCAATGAGTTACTTGATGACATTTCTGGAGCTATTTGTGGATAAGTTCAATAATTTCACTTCTTATCTTTTTCACTTGTCTTTCTCGGAGTCTTTTGTCATTCTGATATGCATCTTGTGTTACATCGTGCTATTATTTGAAGGATACTGTTGCCTATGCAATATATGCTATCAGAGCATTAGGGCTGTCCTAACGAAAATATGCATTCAGCTAATGCTACTGTTGAATATCTATGTGAATTAAAACATGCAAAGTTCCAATCATGACTCAACTGCTGGATGTAAAATGGCAGAGAATTTATAGATAAGAGTTAAAAATGTTTTAGAGTTAGAAGAATTCCAAGGCTTCAAATAGAATACAGAATTGGATTTTGTGTAGGCCAATGTGAATGTTACAGCTAGAGTCTAGAACCCTTGAGATGTATTCTGAAGGAATTGTACTGCTGTAATTAGTTGACTCTCTACTTTCTACATCAATTTCTGCATTTTCCATTGTTTTACTGGGAATTTTTCTCTTGCTAGGCCAATATGCTTGAAGGAGGGGGTAAAACACCGATACTCACTCCTTTTCAACTTGCAGAAGTTGGATATAAACTAGTGGTTTACCCTCTGTCCCTGATTGGAGTTTCAATTCGAGCAATGCAGGTCATGTAAAGCTTGCCTTTCGAAGACTACATATCTTTTAGTGCATGATACCATATTGAGCACCTTTTTTTCAAGAATTTTTTTATAATTTTCGCTTTGCCTTAAGTATACTAAAGGACAAGGTTCTTTAAAGCAGTCAAAGTGGTTATTCTTACTTTTACTTGAACCTAACTCAACACATTGGCCCTGTCCTTAAATTTGATGTGTGATATCTTCTACACAAAATTGACTCCTAGTGTTGAGAGTCCAATCTCCATTTTCCTTGAGATCTTTTCCATTATCTGCACCATGAGGAAAAACAAAAGTTATATATATACATATACATATACATATACATATACATATATATATATATATATATTGCCAATACCATTAATAAACAGTTAAGTTAATTACTCAATTCATGCATTTATATACGCTAAAAGTCATGCCTTTAGAAGACCTACTAATTCAATTGTGACTAATGTATTTTTACTAGAAAATTATTGTTTTAGGTTCCATGCTGTTCTTCTGAAGAGGATGCGCTGGAGTTACA
>JANKOD010000005.1:7808146-7833780 GCA_026284645.1 Erythroxylum acuminatum | reverse complement strand
AAATCTAACAAGTAAAGATAAACAAGTTCTATAATCAAGGGCATAAAGGTCTTGCAAAATTCTCTTCCATTCAATTCTCTCATTTGATAAATTAGGAAAACAAACAAGAGAAAGGAAATGACATTTCTTTTCCATTCTTTTCTCCTCTTTTCCCTTCAATATTTCCTTTCCTTTCCCTTGTGCAATTAAGGATCCAAACAAAGGCTTAATGCTTGAGCTTTGGAAGAAAAGATAAACATAATGTATTTGTCTTCAGCTATTAATGCCTGAATAAAACCTTTGTTTTTCCATGTTGATTGAGCCCTTTTTGAATGACAGGAAATGCAAGTCTTTTGTCCCAAAATAACCTTACGAGGAAGTTCTCCCAAAACTTAACACCTTCCTGCAGGATTTCCATATTAGGGGAGACAATAACATGACCAGCTTCTGTCTTGGGAGGGAAGAAATGTAAGAGATCTGTGGAGCCCCATACCACTTGCTTCCATGTTCTCCTCACAGGTAAAGTAGTTGAATAAGAAGAAGATAAGGTTTGAGTTAAGGCAGTAGTAAACTGAGAGGATGATGCAGCCGAAGATTGTGGTGCAGTAGAGGATTGAAATGATTGAGGTAAAGGAGGGAGAGAATTAGATGTTGCAACAAAGGGTGAGGATAAGGGTAAAGGACGAAAATCCTCCCTAGGATTGTTTTGTTTTGTAGTGAATTGTGAAATTTGCAAAGTCTTCATGGTAAAGAAGCCTTTGTCAGGGAGCTAAGGTGGAAAAGGGTAGGAACTAAAAGAGGAAAAAGGAAAGGGCAGGAGGGGGAAAGGAAAGAGAAAAGACCTTACAACCCTTGCAACAAAACAAGAGAAATGAAGAAGAGTTTCAGCGAATGAAGAGAAGGAAGAGTGAAGAATGGTGATAGGAGCAAAACAATAAGAAGCTCTGGGAATAGTTAGGAATAAAGAAGAATTGCATAAGTGAAGGATAGAGGTTAGAGAGATGACAAAGAACTTCTCTCTAACCTATTTGAAAAGTTATAAGGTATAAACAGCAGAGGATTAACACATGGTGAATTTCTTAATATTTTTATGGTGTTTATAGAAAGTTTAAGATTTTAAAAGTTCAACGTCATAAAACTGATTAAAGATTAAATAAAATTAAAAAGTTAATACAATCGACAGAGAAGAATTTAACAAAAGTTTATTAAATAAAAATTAATTAATTAATTTTAATTTATAACAACTTATTAATTTATAAAAATTAACCGATTTATAAATAAATCAATGAGTTTTTAAGAGTCAGTTTAAGATATTTACACTTAAAACACTCGATTTGAGATTTTTAATCAAGATATTAATATACTATATTTCTAAAAGTGGAAGTTTGAAATTAAAAGAAGAAAAAACTGCTGAACTAAACTGAAAATTAAGCATTTAATTTAAGCACTGAGATGAGATTCCAACAATCATTACTGACATCACACGGGAGTGTCCGGTTCGGTTATCTTCCACCGGATTAGTTGCCTAACTACTTCTCTTCACTTCTGAAGGTTGAGGGAGAAAACTTATGTGGCCCATCTGTATCTGTCACTCTCTCCCATGATTTCGTCATAATTTCTGCATTCATTAATCAATTTCGTTGAGTCTATCTTCTCCTCAATCTCCATCTTGCTTAGGGGGTGCTGCCTTCTTCCTTGTTTCTCTTTGCTTTCCCCCCCTTCCATTTTGGGTCTTGGCTATGATGACTCGTTCTCGGAGTCGCCTCCAGTTGGGGGCGCTGTTTTGCGTGTTGTTCCTCATCGGTCTCGCAATTGCCGACGACGCGTCGTACGATGACGACACTCCCAAGTTACCTGGCTGCGATCACGAGTACAACTTGGTAATCTTTTTGTTTTTGACCCTTTTGTCGTTCTTGGAATTGCACTCCTTTTTGTTGGGTGATTGGAAATTTGTGGTTTTTGGGTGCAATTGTGAAAGGGGTTGCTATCAAGTGGTTGACTTTATACTTGTTTCTTCGATGGGTTGTGTTATAGATGATGGATTTATGATTTTTCTTCTTTTTTGTTTGTTGGTTGATGAATTTTTCAGGTTAAGGTTCAGACATGGGTTAATGGCGTTGAAGGCGACACTATCACCGGTGTGACTGCAAGATTCGGGGCTCTTTTACCCACTGTGGCTAAAGATGGTGTCATAATGTCTGCTGTATTTACAAATCCACTAAACTGCTGTTCCAACTCCTCTACTAAGGTTTTTCCATTGTTCTATTAGTCACTTGGATGCTATCTATATTTGGTTCAGTCTGATTATTAATAAAATATACCTGGTGTCTTGGGCCAGTTAAAATCTGCTTTTGCAATTTGTTTTCTAAATATTACTCTGTTTAGGAAACTTCGTCATTCTAAAATTTTAAATTTCCCTACCCGAATACTTGCCTCTGAAACTCTGTGAAGTACGTTGGGAATATGTAAAGTACTCTATCATCAGCCTAGAACCGTGGGAATTACAGAGCAGATAGTATATCTATCATCTTTTTTATAAATTTAACTACATTTCAAAAATTCCTTACAATGTGATCTGAACCACAAAATTGGAATGTCTGGTCCTTGTTCTGTTATCTAGATATCTGGTTCTATGGCCGTGTCTGCGCGTGGTGATTGCTCTTTCACTGAAAAGGCAGAAGTAGCACAGTCTGGAGGTGCATCAGCGCTGTTAGTGATAAATGACGAAGAAGGTTGGAAGTAGAGTGTCTTTATGTCTGCTATGAGTTGACTGACAATTTGACTATAAACTTCTTTTGGAGATCATTCATTTTTTCTTTCTGTGTTTATTATGTAGTTCTTGCTGAGATGGGTTGCGAGAATAATAGTACTCCTCTAGATATTACAATACCTGTTGTGATGATCTCAAAGTCAGGAGGAGATTATCTGAATACATCAATGATGAATGGACAGAATGGTAAGAGTAGGAATTTCCACAGTTTCATCATATTCATTAATTTTTGCATTGTATTGTGTTCTTTAAAATTAACTCGGGTAATATACATGTATGTGGAAAAGGTTAGAAGAATGAACTGCAGGCTCTTGGCAGGTAAGAAAAATATTGAGGGAACATTTTTCGCATGACAAGTGTAGTATAATTATGTTTTCCTGTGACGGATTGCTTTTCATTTATTGTACTAAAATACAATAATTGGTGTTTGTCCATCCCTCGCTTTAGAGATCATGAGTATGCTCTCCTTCCCTCATGTGCATCTACACATAGATGCAATGCTTTGTAAATGCAGTGTGTTTAATTATATCTCCATGCCCTTGTTGCAGTGAAAATATTGTTATATGCTCCTGAACGTCCCATAATGGACTACTCGGTGATATTTTTATGGATGGTTGCTGTTGGAACAGTAATCTGTGCTTCAATGTGGTCTGGCTTTGCAACTCCAAAGGAGACTGACGAACGCTATAATGAATTATCAGAGAAGGTCAACATGCAAGTTGTATTTTTATCTTATATTTTTCTCAACTACTGAGGATTTGTTTTCCAATTTTCTTTTAAAATGTCTTAGCTTATGTTAATGTGGTCTTTTATACATGTATGGGAGCATAACCTTCCTTTTGTTGGAAGCATGTTTGAATAGAGATATCTTAATTCTCTTATCTTCTTGAGCTAGAGCCATGCTTAGAAAATTAATTATAGGATTGAAACTTACATATTGGCAAAGTCTTTTCCTATTTCATAGAAATCCTCTTAAACTTTAGTTCCAAAATTTAGATGTTTAATATTTCAAACTTTTCAATGTGGCCTCTTTATATTGTTGAGTCATAATCTTTGATAGAGCTCGAACAGAACTACATTATATTGAAGAATGATCAATTTCATTCTTACCCTTTTCAACTTCCAATTTCAAAACTTAGTTGCTTAACTTCTACATTTTTTTCTTGTAACCCAATTCATCATTGCTTTGAAACATTGGTATAAAAATTTGAAATTAAAAGTTGTGTAGTTGTCTATGAAATCAATTACTAACTTAGTCTGATACTAAATGTTTCAAAACACTAATAGGGAGAAGTGTAAACATTAAGCACCAAAATTTTGAAATTGGAAGCTGAGGAGGTGCATATAAACTTGATTAATACTTTGAGAGTTATACATGAATTCGTTGATACTTCTAAGGAAAGTGTCTTTAATCCTTGTTAACAGTTTACCATCAGACAGTCTCTAGCTTGATGATGAAACAAAACAATGTGCTTATAAGTAGACATAGTTCTGCACTGAATTCAAGGAAATACTTCAGAGATCATTTTTTTATTCCTCAACAATTGATGGCAATAGAAGCAAGAAGATCATCTATATAGCCCTTAGAGGAAAAGTTATTCAGATTTCCTATGCCTCAATTTCATTGTTTTTTCTTGGATTTTAGCGATGTGTTCTTGTCTACTTTTTAAAGGAGTTTTTATATTGTTTCTGTTCTTATTGTGCAGGCAGGTTCAGCATTGAGAGATGATTCAGAGAAAGAAATTGTTGAGATTAATTCAATGACTGCTGTGATTTTTGTTATATCAGCTTCCACTTTTTTGGTGCTACTGTACTTTTTCATGTCAAGTTGGTTTGTCTGGATTTTGATTGTGCTCTTCTGCATTGGTGGTATTGAGGTATTGAATTCTCTTTACATATTCATACTTATTAATATATGCTTCTGGGAAACTCATATGCACACGTGATAGCTATTTTTTTGGACTGGGCAAAAATGGACAATAAAGTTATGCCAGGTGTAGCATGACATAATTCTTCAATCAAATCAAGTTTTCTAAAGTCGGTTGAATTTCTTTGGACTTCAATTAATCATGTGGAATCCAAAGTTCGCTACTTTGTCCAATTTCCCCAGTATGGTCCTCAGTGCCATTATTTCCCCCTTATTGTCAAAGATGAGCCTAACGTCCCATTTTACTTGGAATGGTCAATTGGTTCGTCTGTCTTTCTATGAAAAATGCCTTAAATATCTATCCATGTCATCTCTTGCAAGACTCCATCTATCAGACATCACATTAATTTCAGAATGGATGTTTTCATGTGTTAATGAGATCAACAAATTGTTACTCTTATGTACTTATATAACCACTTTTGCTAATTACAAGAGCTTTGATTTTTCCTCTGGCAAAAGACATGTCAAAGCACATTGTAGTGCATTTCAAAGCTGCTTTTCACAATCATTTTAATTGTTGGAAATCATTGTTGTACTTATCTATCCTTTGTAGATTTTCCCGATGCATAGTTGCCTTTTCCATTCATGGTATATTTTGAACTTTTTTATTCGTTGTGAAATATAATGTTTTTCTCTTTTATGGATTTCACACGCATCCGATGCATGACCAATAGATGTCATCATTCATGTCTGCACTCACCCCGATATGTGGAAATTTGTGAAAGATATTGATTTGAATGTCCTTTCTTAGCATAAAATTTGCCATACTAAGACAACTCTTAATCAGAGTCGAGCTTTTGAGTAAAGAGAAAATGGAAAAGATAGGAAACTAATGAATATACTGGCAAAGTTCAAGTCACTACTCATGTCTGTGGTGTGACTATCCCTCAACTTTCAGCGGTCATTGAATTTTCTGTTCTTTTTTTTTCTCAGGGGATGAGTAGTTGTATTGTAACTCTAATTACAAGGTACACTTGGATTTTCTCGGTTTTTGGATTTTGATATTATCAATTTTCATCTTTTTCCATTGCGTGACTTTATTTCTCTTCTATATTTGGCAGAAAATGGAGAAATTGCCAGGAGAAGAAAATTGATATGCCTCTTTTTGGAGAAAGTTCTGTTCTCTCCATCATTGTAACTTTGTGTTGTCTTGTATTTGCCATTTTCTGGGCTGTACATCGGCATGCATCATATTCATGGATTGGGCAAGATATTCTTGTAAGTTCTGTTTGTAATATCTGTGCGCTACATTTTTTCTACTTTATTGTACTGGATAAAGGCATATCTATTTTCATGTATGGTGGCGTTCTCCTTTATTCACTTCAATGGAATGTGCTGAATTTGAAACCTTAAATGTTTAGTTGGCTTTGGGAAACTCTTCAAAGTGCATGATGCTTTTGTAGTTTTCATGCTTGGCATATAGGCTTGTAAATGGGAAAAGTCCCCCCATTGGGTTCTTTGGCTGTTATAGTGGTCAAAACATTACAGAAGTTGCTGTGTAGGGAAGTGCTTGGTGCCTAGACAGAGGGCATTTACAGCATGATAGAACTGTAGCGAGTTGGTGCGTGGAGTGTACAAGAGAGGTCTTGGTGTGCTTGTAAGGCCTATTGATACAGAAAAGCAACATCATTAAAACTTCTGATAATGGCTAGCTGACATTCTATCATTGTTATGTTGGTTTGCTTGTATCATCTTTATGAGCTAATTCTAGAAGTTACTGTCTGATATTTCATTGGTTTTGATAAGGGCATAATGGATTTGTTAGTGAGATTGTGATTTTCCAAATTTTGGGTAACTAATACCCATGGAGGTTTCCATGTTTAAAAGTCCCCTGAGTTCCCTAGTAAACTTAGGCTCTATGCTGCTGCACTTACACATGCATACAGGCCCTACCTGTATGTACTCTGTAGTGAACATACAATACCCTTATATGATATCCCCTTACACAAGAAAACTTTCGTCCGAGTCTCGATATCAACAATATGCACATTCGTACTTTAGGAATTTTCTTCAACTGTTGGGAAGGTGATTATCTTCTGCTTGAAAGAGAAGATTGGATTATGATGGAGTCCTAGAATGTTAGTTTTCTGCGAGTCCTGGATTCTGGGTGGAACAAGCACCAAATCCCTAATTATAACAATTCATCTTTCAATTTCTTAACCAAAGGGCCTTAAGGATAAGGGGAGGTTGACAGACAAGTTTTTAGTTCTCTAGGGCAAGTTATAGATTTGTGATTTATCTGGTTGATATGTGTTGTGGTGTCCTTAAATATAAGAACATTAGTTAGTTTGTTTATTTGTTCTTCTGACTTCATTCTTCCCCATAGTTTTTGACCCCTAGGAAAATTAAAAAGATTTAAGTTGAAAAAACATGAGCCTGTTTATCTTATTGCACCCTAGTGAAACATGGATGTTGTGCAAGATCTTTAAGATCCCTTCCCCAATCCTTTGTGTATAATGATGGGTATGGAGTGAAATATAGGCCTTACTTTCATTTCACATTTTTGAAATGGAATGCACTGGATTTGGTGCTATCTATATAAACTGACGGTGTCTGTATGGCAACCTGAACTAAGTTCGGCAGAATTTGGGTTACTGGCAATTTTGTTCCTAGCATATCCAGCAGTTCCCAAACATATTGCATCCATTTACTTCAGGTCTGGTGCAATATCATGCTTTTGGATTTGACTACCTGGACATAGCTATGCTACATTTTCAACAACTAAATGTTGGTGCTTTCCTTAAACAAGGCTTTGTTTTCGTCAGGGTATTTGCTTGATGATAACCGTCTTACAGGTGGCTCGGCTCCCTAATATTAAGGTACCTAAGCTATGATTAGCTTATGCATTTATGATACATCTGATGCTTCTCAGATCCTTATATTTTATTATGACTCAGGTTGCTGCTGTTCTTCTTTGCTGCGCATTTGTCTATGACATCTTTTGGGTCTTTATATCACCGTTGATATTCCATCAAAGTGTTATGATTGCTGTAAGTAGTGATCTTATATTTCACGTTTTGTTCTACTGTGTGGTCAAAGACAGTTTGTTACTTCACATTGTGCGCAAATGTATGAAACAACATTCAGATTATGTGTTCTTGACACTAACTTAATAGATTCAAGTAATGCCAGCTGTATGGGAACTTCTGCCACTGCGTACAACATGAGAATGAGAATTGATAATCAATGAAGCATTCTTTAAATTTTAGTTGGCTAAAAAATTCAAAAAATTCTCCTCTGTATCAAGAACATTTATTTATTGAAATACGGTGTATTTAGACGACTCTGATAAAAGCTTATTGTCTATGTCTTTGTCATGGTATTTTTTATTCTTCTAATGGTATATAATGCTTAGCATTTTAGAATTCATACTTTTTTCTTTTATTTTCTTATTCTTCAAAGGTTGCTAGAGGTGACAACAGTGGTGGTGAATCCATTCCCATGCTTTTGAGAATTCCTCGATTGGCAGACCCTTGGGGTGGTTATGACATGATTGGATTTGGGGACATTCTTTTCCCTGGTTTGCTCACATCATTTGCTTACAGGTATTATTTTCAGTGAATGTAGTCGCTCTTTGCATAAATTGAAAGATTTAACCTTTCAAAGCTTGTATCTGTTAGGAGAATTACTGTTCACTTTTTTTTCTTGACAAAGTTGTATAAATTTTCTATCATGGCTATAAGCTCCTAGGAAACTTTGTGATTAGATTCTTGATCACATTGAGAATTGCTGTTCACTTTCTTTCATGACAAAGTTGTATAAATTTTCTTTCATGGCAATTAGCTCCTAGGAAACTTTGCGATTAGATTCTGGATCACATTTAATATGAAGAAACTGTTGTTGACCATATGGATGTCGCGTTGTTAATATTCCAAACTTGGTCTCTCTTTCTCTCTCTCTCTCATGGTATAAGTTAGCATGCTATTATCATTATCAAATATCACATTTTATGTATAGTTATAGCTTACGTTTCTCTGTTTCTTACGTTTCTCTGTTTCTTATCTCAGATTTGATAGAGAAACCAGGAAGGGTTGGGCCAATGGATATTTTCTTTGGTTGATAATTGGCTATGGATTTGGTAAGCATATTTATTTTCAAACGTTGAAATGTTCAAAGGTACACCTGTGCTATGTCATGTGTTGCATTTTGAGATGGAAAAGGTTTATTTGAAATCGTAATCGGATGTCAGCACATAGCACATTATGGCTGAGGGGGAAAGCTCTTGACCTTTGTGTAGGTACTGCTTTGTAGCGTGTGGTTCCAGTCCATTTGTCCTTAATCTTTATATGCCAATGGGTGTTTTCGTATACTTTTTGGGTCAGATATTTATGCAGGTTTATTGAGTCTAGACTCTAGAATTTGGTCTTAGTGCAGCCTTTACTTGCTCTCATGTTCTATGTGCTTGGCTTGATTTTGAACTGATGTTTAGGGGACAAGATTGATTGCCATATTTAGGAGTTGAGTTATCCCTAATAAATTTATTGCCTTATTATTTCTTTCTTTCTCAAGCCTGCCTGCTTCTGTTCCTTCAAATGTCCACGCCGATATTTTCATATGTTTGACTCTGCATTTTTTTTAAACCACATGATTATCCGAGTTAGTGCTTTACTGTAGATGCTTGAAACATGCTTCATTTCTTTTGACTTACCTCTACGGTCAACTTACAGCTAGATGTTCTTGCATAGAAATCTTTCTACTTGGTCATCAAATACCACTCCGTGGAAACCTTCTATCTAATTGACAAGCCCAATTTCCTGTATGTGAAGTACAGGAAATTGAGACGATCGATGCAATGGACCTGCTGTAGTGTAACAGATACAGCATGGAAAATGTGGTTGTTGAGAAACGTTTAAACACAATTTGTGCATTGTTATCTTAGTTCCTTCTTGTTTTTCCTCATTGGCTAAGCTTCTTAATCATAGGGGCTAATGGCATACATTGAATTCCTTTTCTAGATTTTGCACAGGATTGCTACCAAGAGATAGAGAGAGAGAATTTTATGATTGCACTGTAGATGTTTAGTGATTGGCCTCAGTTTCTACTTTAGTAATGTTTTTATTGGTTTATGATATGTGGCATTATTTCATACGCTGCTTCATCTTTGGTGCTAATAACATACGTTATGAAATATCAATCCTCTTCCAATCAGGCTTTTGGCAACTCGTATCTGTTCGAAGGGTCATTCTTTCTGAGGCTGCTAACAGAAGTTTATCCTCTTTTCAGGCCTTTTCTTCACTTACTTAGGCTTGTATCTAATGAATGGGCATGGTCAACCTGCTCTCCTCTATCTTGTTCCTTGTACACTAGGTAATGAGCAAAAAACTCGTAATGATCAACTCTTAATGGAATTCATCTCTCCTGATATGCTAATAGAGTTATTTTTCCTGTGTCTATGATATCAGGATTGTGTGTCATTTTGGGTTTGATTAGAGGAGAGCTGAAAAACCTATGGAGTTATGACATGGAATCATCTTCTTCACCAAAGGCTTCTCTTGCAAATGCCTGAAGAGGCATAACAGTCATCTGTTCGAACTTTAGGTGCAAAGAGTATCACACGTCTGCAAATCATTTGTGGCGCCATTAAGTGGACGGTCACCTGTGGTTTCTGTTAAATAACAATCTTTTTTTCCTCCTAATTTTGTTGCAAATAGTACATAAGTGGTGATAGAAAACCAGAAGGCAATTTATGTTGACATTGTTTCCAATCTGTCAATGCATTTAATATGTGTCCATAACCATCACTCTTGTCAGTTGTAAATCTCTGATCTGCACTAATCTTCATCGTTTGATGCAATTAGGACATGAATTCCGTACACAACTCTAAGCTGTGTATCTTAAAACTATGATTTGTCGTTGTTGTAGAGTTTTTGCAAATGATACATTCCCCCTCTTATAAACACTGTAGAAATAAGCCAAGGCTAATTGATAAGCCTCACTTGATTTGTTTTCTGGAAAATATTTGGAAAACTTCTAACGCCTCAATTAACCATCTTGTGACATGGGCTTGGCAATGAGTCGGATTGGGCTCAGGCTCAGGTGATCGGCCCTAGGCGGTTCGAAACTTGGCCTGACTCAATTTTAGAACTTTGAAGAATTTTTAAGGTTTGGATTGAACTAAGTTTGAAATTTTCAAATAAATTCATGGTCAGGTTCAAGATTAAACGCAACGGGCCAACCTAGGGTTAATTGTCACCCCTATTATTCCATTAAATCGGAGGTTAGATTGAGCAAGAATTAAAATAAAAGGCTTGATTAAATAATTTGAATAAAGTAGTGGACATTTGACTAATTTTATAGCTGTTTAAGATATAAAAAGATGATAAAAGAAATAATTTGCACAACCCTGATTTGTTTAATTAAGTTAAGTAGCGTCCGATAGAGTAAGAGAAACAAAAATCATGATCAATAAGATGGAAATCATACTTCTGTTAATTTTCTATGCGTAGCAATTTTGAACAGTGCGAATACGCACATCGTGTGCGAAAGAGCATATATAGATACGCCAGGTACAAGTTTTCTGCTTTTTCTCAGATAGCTTGTAGCTGTAACACAGCCACAGGACGTGTAACTAGAAGCAGAAGACACTTCTGACTTCTGAGTGCTGCTGTAGTTGTAAGATCGTCATCCCATCCTCTTTTTTGTTGATTCAGACAAACTTTTCCAAACAAATGGGTAGGGACAACTGTGTTCCATGTTTTTTTCATTTCGTGTTTCTTTCTTATGGTTTCTGGGATTAGATTTATTTACCCTTGTTTCCTGGAGGATTCCAATCTCTGGACTTGAGTTTTATTTTCTTTTACAAGTGATTGAGCTTTCAGACTTTCTGAAATTAGAGTTAGCGGCTAGCTATTAGAAGGGAGCAAACGAAACAAAATAGATTATAAAGCCAAAACCAACGTAGAAGACTTAGTCACCCTTGACCTGTTACACACGTAGTCCTGATCTGTATTGTTACAACCATTTTTGTAGATGACGTCTCTGTAATATTTGCATCCTCGACACACTTGATAAAACTGCAAAGGACCCTCCAGAAGTTGGCCTCCTTATATGCTTACCTTGCTTGGTAGGAACCTGACGGAACTGAGTTATTCTGTTTGTATATTTATAGCAGATTGGAATGCAAATTCTCATTAACTGACAAGTCTGAGCTGATCATTTCGACAAGTTCAGTGACCAACTATACTCTTTACAAGTGATTTCGAGGAAGATACGGTTCCAACTGCTCCAAGAAAAGCAATAAAAGCTACGAGGGTTGTGTTCAGAATTAGAATAGGCCTTGATATCTTTGACCAGGAGATCCTAGTGTAGAAGACACAAGGCATGATAACACAAGTACTGACACTCACAAGAGACCCTGTCAGGCTAAGGACGTGCTGGAAATACGGTACAGAAAGTGCAAGAGCAAGTATCAGTAGCAGCAGAATGGAACCAACAGTACTGCGAATCATCATCTTAGTCCTGCTGCTTATTGAACTTGGAAGGCTATGCTCCAAATGGATTGCGAATGGTGCGAATTCGAGGGCATACTTGGTCATTGGTGCGAGCACAGTTGCCCATAATGCAATCTTTGTGAATATAAAATGGCGAGGCAAGCTAAGGGTGATCTGTGAATTGACTTGTGATCCAAACATTTTAGCTCCCAGAAAGCCTAGAGCTGTGTACAGTGCAGTGACAGATGCAAAGCTGACAATAGATACCTGCAGGAATAAAATGTATCTCAAATTCTCTCCTGGTAATGGAATAAAATGTTTGAAGAATAGGATGCTGTTAGAGCATCGATTCTGGTACATGCTGTGCAGTCAAATCCAACTTAGGAGCATCTCAACATGGTTTCCACGTTTTCAACTGCATAACATATCAATCTTATGTGGGCATAAATCCCTTTATTATAAATAAAGCGAAGTACAACTTGAGATGTGTTATGGTGATTAAGACTGATGCAGATACAATTTTAGCAACGACTGCGACTATATTTCTATAGCCACAATGTAAAACCCTTGGCAAGGTATGTTCTTACGATTAGATTCCTCAGTTTTAATTAATAAGGAACTAGTACCTTGGCAAACTTGGATGGATCTTTCATGGATTTGTACAAATCGGGAAAGACAATATGACCAGTATAACTGAAGATGTAGAGGCCTGTTATGGCAGGAATCTTGCGGAAGTTAATTACTGGTATCCTATGATTAGTTTTGACACCTCCAAAAATGGCAGTGGATGCAACAGAAGTGAAGATGACAGCTGACATGAGAATCCCTCCTGATGAAAGGAAAGATATGGCAGATAAATCTCTTAACCACAAACTCGGAAGTGTTATAAGCACAGCTATCATAGTTAGCATCTGTGGTGTAGATAGTTTTAACCACGGCAGCCTGATTTGCATCCCTGAAAATACCATCCCAATATTATCATGAAGAGAGATGGTATAGGACACAAGGGCCATGAAAATTTCCGTGTAGATGAATGTTGCAGCCAGAATTTTTCCTTTTCTCCCAAAAGCATCATGTCCAATGTCAGTGTAGCTTCTTAAATTTGGATTTTTCTCCAGGCACTTTCCTAGCAGATAAGAAGTGTATGTGCATGTCACTCCCAACCCAAAAAGCAAGAAGGCAGAAGCCCATCCTCCATTTTCTATAATATATGGAGTTGATAGCTGACCAAGTCCTGCAGTAAACGAGTCATGAAACTAGATCAACATGATAAGTTTGACTTTAAACAAAATCTTGCGTTGTGTTGTTACCTAGGAGCATCGCAATCATGTTGATGACAGAGTGACCAAAGGAGCAATTAGCCCGATCATCCAAGCCATGTGATATGTTCTTCTGATCTTTGATGCTGCAAGTGCACTTGTACCCTTTATTTTCCTCCACGCAAGCATCACAATTGAAGCATTCCTCCCCCAATTTCTCACTTGCGACTTGATGATTCTGACGAGAGAGACAATCCGATTCAGGGCATCGTAATTCTCTAGTGGACTTCCTCAGCTCACCCCACAGTGGCATATTGATCAAGTTACTTCAAGCTTTCGGCAGAACGGAATCAGAAAGGAAAAATATTTATCCAATATTCAAGCTCCAACTCTACAGATGCTTCCTTGCCTACTTATGGATATGAAGTTGGTAATATTTATAAGCGATGGAAGTAGGCAGAGTCGCAGTCATTAAGTCATCGCAAGAATCTATCTGCAGTACGTGAGATATATCATCATCCATGTCATGGAAATACCAAAATGCACATTAACTACAGAGGGAGATTAATAACGTAACTGTTAGCAGCCGTTTCGAAGAATATGTCCCTAACGTATGCATGGATTTGATTCTTGGATGTGTGGTCTCGACCAAGTTGATGGTATTGGCCTGACAGACGTATATACATGTAGTGGGAATTAAGTTGGCCAATTGTGCAGGTTGCCTTTCTTCAACTCCGAAAATGCAGGAGCCATGCATGCATGCATGCTTCACCTGGAAAGTGACAAGTGTTGGCTCATGAACAAGTATAGCAGCTTCACGTACCAAAAATAAAGTAATGTGTAACAAATTCTTCAACTCTTATTCCTTTGATATGCAATATCTTTGGGGTATCTTTGCCAGAATGTTGCATGACTGGCACTTAGGGGTAGAAAATGACGCCAAAGGAACAAAGCCAAAGTCCGATATGACCAGGCTGTTCCATTTACTCTATTCTAATTATGTTATATTAAATCTTATCTATATATTTACGTAGAGTTCACGTAAATATATAGATAAAATTTAATAAAATATGATAAAAGTATCATAATCGGAACAGAAGATCTGATCCCGATATGACCTGTTAATATACTCGAGTATTTTAAAATAATTAGAAAATTATTCTGTAATATTAAAAATATTAAATATAAACTTCCGTATACTTGTAAATATTTTACATAAACCATTATATAATTCAGAATTATATTTTTTTCTCACAAAAACTTGGTAGAAGGTATTCTTTGAAAACTGGTTTTTTCAATACTATGAAGTATTTCCTAATATTCTTGAAGTGTAAAAGCGCATTTTATGAATACATATATTCCTATATATACCAGAAAAGAACTTATGCCATGGACAGATCCATCCCCTCATCTCCTAGCTTTTTAGGCAGCCAAGAAGTATAACTACTGAATCCCCGTCCGCTCCGCCCATGAGATTGTAAAATTACTTTACATAATTGTTTTTGCCTTCACAAGTCAAATGTAAACATATGCAGATGTTTATTACTATCACTAGTTTGGATGAAAATAGAGCTTAGTCATATCAATGTTATAAGTGATTAATTCATTGTCAACACTCCGTTAAAATTTCGCTAAAGTGCTGAGTTTGGAAAGGCCCGATGATACACAACTTTAACTTTACGTAGTAGAGAAGTAAGTGCGATCAATTCATAGTTGGTAAACACTACAAGAAATCTGTAGTTTACGGACGGAAAAAACAACAGTAAACGTAAGTATTCCGTCTGTAATAAAAAATACCGACGGAATAAAATGGCGGACAATGGCGTCATTAATACAGCCGTAGGTAAATTTAATGACGGAAAATTTATATGTCCTTTCGTTGGTAAATTATACCAACGGACAGGCGTAACCGTCTGTAAATTTTACTGACGAAAGGCTTTTACCGTCAGTACATTTGCCAATGGCAAAAGAAAAGTGGTCGGTAAAACTTTCAATATTATTGACAGAAGAAAAAGAACGGTCGGTAAAAATGTTTACAATTTACTAACGGTTTAAGGTTTTTCGTCGGTACATATAGTGTTATGTTGTGACGGTCTTATACATTCTGTCAGTAAATACAAGTAAGAAGTTCTTTATAAAAAAACCTGACAACAAATTTTATTTCATGATCTTATGATAAATGCATAATTTCAACAGTTATGAATTATCTGTGCATAATAATTTTATTTGTTTATATATTTAATTTATTTAAACAGAAAGTTGATTGAATATATAATGTTAAAATTATCTTAATTGATAATAAAAACATTACAGTGTACATAATAAGTCTTTGTAATTTAAAGCAAATGATTACAACAATCCTAATGTCCTGGTGACCGTCGGTGCTCTGAGGTGCTACCCCTCGCCTTCATCTCATCCATCTCTTGTCTCAGCTGAGCTATGGTGTCTATCAATGTGTCCACTGTTGTCTGAAGCCGATTGATGTGATCAGTTTGCGGCCATTTACTAGATGTTGTTGTACTGGACGTGGAGGATTGCGAATAACATGTGTTGGCAAATGAACCTAGCCCGAAGATCCTTCCATGACGGTCTCTACCACCCACAGCATCAAGATACATCTGAGTCTCATCAATAAGTGTTTCCTGCTAAGACTGACACTGAATGGTTTCTTGTATTTGTACACATATATGTCAGAAGAGAATTAATGTTAAAAGCTTGATATTTAATGGATATTAAATATGTACTAGTGCCTAATAAAATAAGTATTAATAAAATATGAATACTTATTTTAATAAATTAGTTTAACATATTCAATTTAATAAAAAAATAGCCATGTAAAAATTCGCACATAGAAAGTAAACAGAACATAATCATTTAAGAGAGCATCAATGAAATAATGGATTGACATAATTAAGGTAATTGGAACAATAATCAAACTCATCATATATTAATTCATAGATAAACCGAATGTTAGGATATTTGTGTTTCTGCTTTCTGTATTTGGCAAAGACTGACAAAGACTTGTTAACTTTGCAGATAAGTAAATTGCAGAAAGTAAAGAACACCAAGATTTTTACTTGGTTTCTATAGCTTTCAATGCTATCTACATTCAAGGTTCCTACTGATGTGGTTTCCACTAGTATGAAGAAGAAGATGAGAAATTGTACAGAGATTGAGTGCTTTAGAAACACTTGCAAAGAGTCTTCAAAACTCTCCTAGTACCCACAGGTAAGTACCCTAGCACTCTGATATTTTTCTCACTCTGTTCTTACACTCACAGATAATTGAATACCATGAAAATGTGAAAATGCAATGTCTGTATCTCTCTACTTCCTGATGCTTGTATCCTCTTCCTTTTATATTTGAAGTGTATGCAGAGGCTTTTGGGTGAGTCTGCATGAATCATACAAGGGTCATGTGCCTCCCACGTGAGTTACTAATTTTCCTGCTTCTGGTCTGCGTTTTGTATGTTGAGGCTTCTGACTTGTGTTAAAAACGACTGTGCATTGAGTTCAGATGCTTCAGTTTTTGTCATGTGTTTGTCACGTGTGTATGTCTTAAACTTCAGTATCACTTTGTTTCTGACAGACAAGAACCTTCGAGAGCTTCTTGCTCTTACACACTTTGACCTTCAGACATTTCTACATTTTCTTCTTCGATTCTTCAATTTCCTTTTGTTATTGTTGCATCTGAGTGTTGATTATTGGAGTAAACGTGATTCCCATCACATTATTCCCTCCTACTCCATCAATCTTCGCTCAGATGAAAAAACCCGAGAGTGATTTTGAAATCCAAAACCCTAATTTTTGCCACATTTGTGAGATCGGATGAAAGAGCCTTTGGTGTCAAGGGGCTTCACTAATTTGTAAGTAATCCCTACAAAAAGTGAATTTCTTTTGCATTAATACCTTCGTTCCGAAGTCTGATGGATTTCTTTCTCCTATGATTTTTTTCCAGGTTGAAGACCCCTTCTGCGATTTGGTCTCTGACAAAGTGTAATCGCACATCTATGTGCTTGGATCTCTCATAGAGCACAGGATCTCTACTCAGGTACAAAGCACTCTGACTATCCGTGTAAATGACTGGCTTTGTGATGTCTGTGTTGATTTCTTTTAGTATACCTGATAGCCATATTAGCTCCTTTACTCCTTAAGTTATAGCATAATACTCTACCTCTGTGGTTGATAAACTCACTACTGATTGCTGTTGTCATTTCCAATTGATTGTGTTTGCTGATAATGTGAAAATGTATGCTGAAATAGACTTTCATGTGTCCTTATCTGCTGCATAATCTGCATCCACATAACCACATAAAGACAAGTAATTGCATTTAGTTAGCTTTGTTTTAAAGAAACATAGTCCGTAGTTAATTGCTCCAGATATGTATCTGAGAACACCCTTAAGCCCTTGCCAGTGTTCTAAACCTAGATTGATCATGAATTTACTTAGGATACTTATGGCATAAGCTAGATCAGGCCTTGTGGATAGCATAAGGTATATAATACTTCCAACATCTACATCTTAGGGATAGTGAGTCATTGCTCTCTTTTCATCCTCAGTCTTAGGACTCTTGTCAAATACCATCTGTAGGTGAGATCCTAAGGGAACTGAACTAGGTTTAGCTTGTTCCATGTTGAATTGAGCTAAGATCTTTCTTATGTAATTCCTTTGAACAAACCAAAGCTTTCCTTCCCTCCTCTTTCTGATTATTTGCATTCCTAGAAGCTTCTGAGCTTCTCCCAAATCTGTCATTTCAAAATGAATGCATAGATCAGACTTCCCTTGTTGAATACTATTCAGGTCCTTTCCTGTTATTATTAGGTCATCTACATAGACCAACATGAATGCTGCTTTAGTCATTCCTAGATCCTTAAAGTATAGGCTGTAGTCATATGAGCTTCTAATGAAGTTCATACTAGCAGCAATCTCATGGAACTTCTTATTCCATTGTCTAGGTGCTTATTTAAGCCCATATAGGGATTTCTGTAATAGACAGACATGATCTAGCTTATTCTTGTCCTCAATTCCGACTGGTTGCTTAATGTAGATTGTCTCCTCAAGCTTTTCATATAAGAAGGCTGTCTTGACATCCATTTGATGGATTTCCCAGTCATATAGAGTAGCTAGCAATAGAATAAGCCTAATTGTTTTGAATTTGACTATTAGAGAGAACATCTCCTTATAGTCAATTCCTTCCTTCTGTCTAAACCCCTTAGCTACAAGCCTAGCCTTGTAGATCCTAGGTTCTGCTTTTAATTTGAACAACCATTTGTTCTCAATTAGTTTAGCTTTAGGAGGTCTAGGGACTAAAGTCCAAGTTATGTTCTTCATTAGAGAAGAATATTCTTTCTCACAAGCTAACTTCCACTGTTTTGCATCACACTTCTCATGGCTTCTTCATAGGTTTCAGGAGCCTTGTATTCTATAGTTTCAGCCATAAGGCATGCAAATTCATCCATGTTTAGGTCAGTGTACCTCCTATTAGGGATTCTCTGTCTTGGTTGCTTGTCCCTTGTGAGTTGATAGTCTAGTAGATTTCCTTGAGGATCATCTGTAGTTGGGTGTGGGGTTTCTTATTCACCCACTCCTTCAGCCTCTTCTGTCCTTTGTTCATAATATGTAGTTCCTTGTATGGGCTCCAAATCTGCAGATTGTGTAGTGTCACCTTCATCAATTTCTGGTGGTACATAGAAAGGGGCTGATTGGTTCTGTGAACCTAATTGCTCCTGAATTTTCCTTTGGAAATATGAATTTAAGGAGCTCTTATTTAGCAAAGGGAATTCATCTTCCTTGAAGATAACATCTCTGCTTATGATAGTTTTGTAGCCTCTCTTTTGGAGTAGCAAGATCTTATATCCCTTAACACCCTCTGGATAGCCTAAGAAAACTCCCTTAATTGCTCTAGGTTCCAATTTTCCTTTTTTCTGACGTGCATAAGCTGCACATTCGAAAGTCCTAAGGTGATTAAAGGTAGGTTTCTTACAATTCCAAACTTCTTGTGGAGTCTTGTAATCATTAGCAGAGGTTGGGTGCCTGTTAACTAGATAGGCTGCAGTCCTAATTGCTTCTCCCCATAGAAAGTGTAAGCAACCCGAAGAGAGTAACATGCACCTAGTTTTTTCTAGGAGAGTCCTTTTGAGTCCCTCAGCTATTCCATTCTGCTGAGGTGTAGCTTTTACTGTTTTGTGCCTTAGGATTCCTTTCTTGCTACAATACTCCTCAAACTCTTTATTGCAGTATTCTAATCCATTGTCAGCCCTTAGGCATCTTCACTTCTTCCCAGTCTGATTCTCCATAAGTGTATGTCATTTCGTGAAATTTTCTAATGCTTCATCCTTTCTCTTCATCGGATATACCCAACACTTACTAGATTTGTCATCAATAACAAACATAAAATATAAATTTCCTCCTGCAGTAGGTACTTGAGCTGGCCCCCAGAGATCACTATGAGCATATTCTATGATCTCTGTGGCCCTCTGTGCTCCCTTTTGGAAATTGGATTTGTGATGCTTTCCAAGCACACATGATTCACAGAATTTCAACTTCTATAGGTTTTGATTAGGGATTAATCCTTGTTTAGAGAGATGGAACAAAATTTTGTTCCCTGCATGACCTAACCTTGCATGCCATTGCTTGGTTCGTTTATCATTTCCCTTCTCAGTAACTTAATTAACTTCAGTTGAGCCTATAACATAGTACAACCCACCCCTTTCAATTCCTCTAATAATGACTCTGCCATCCTTTAGGATTTCTCTGAGTCCATCTTTTGATATGATCTAAAACCCTTGCTTATCAAACAAGCTTTTAGAAATTAGATTTCTCCTTATTCCAGGCACAAATCTAACATTACTAAGGGTTCTCCTCTTTCCATCAAACATATTGATGGAAACATTTACAATCCCTTCTATCCTTTGCTGCCCAGAATATGTCATTTTCACCTTGGCAGTGACTGGTTCGAATGTAGCGAACCAGTTTCTATATGGTGTCTGATATGAACAGAGACTCGGTAACTTGTAATCAAACAATGAAATGCAAAAGAGAAGGGAATTTCTTATTAGCAGCAATTCGTGCAAGGATCTTAAACACGATTACAACTAATAAACTAGTCCGTAAGGAGTGGACAAAGCTCCAAGAAATAACAATAACATTTCCTATCCGTAAAGATAAAACAGAACAGCTATTTAAACAAAATGACTATGCAAACTAATAACTAGAATTCTGGAAATGTGCAACATATAGCTAGAAATATGGAAATAATGGATAAAGTGGAGTAGTGGCTAAAGTGGAGTAGTGGCTTGTTCATGGAGCACCGACAACCAGTTCTTCAGTTGTTAATCCTATTCCCAACAGCTGGCAAATTGAGACTTGGTCAAAAGATGGTTGTCTTCCACGTGTCTTTCTTCTCGCATAGGTCTTCAAAGGTGGATGTAGATCTCTATCAATGCATCCCCCCTGGAAAGTCACCTTGTCCTCAAGGTGAAAAGAAGGAAATTGCTCAGCGAGCAAATCATAATTCTCCCAGCTAGCTTCTTCAAAGGGACGATCTGCCCATTGAACTAAGAGTTCCAAACTAGGAAGACCACCTTCTTTAATCCAGCGATGGGAAATGATCTTGGCTGGAGACAAAAGAAGCTCCCAATCTGAATTAAGGGGGAGATGAGCTGGCGGTGAAGTTGGAACTTGTCCTCTAGCAGGTCGTAATAAAGAAACGTGAAAAATAGGGTGGATTTTGGAGGAGGCAGGAAGTTCTAACTCATATGCGACTGGTCCAATGCGACGAACCACCTTGTAAGGGCCAAAGAATCGTGGGGAGAGTTTCTCATACCTTCTCCTAGCAAGAGAATGTTGACGAAAAGGTTGGAGGCGTAAGAAAACAGAATCTCCCACATTGAATTGCAACTCCCTTCTCTTAGAGTCAGCTTGGGCCTTCATTCTGGACTGAGCTTTTAACAGGTTTTCTTTCAACAATTTGAGCATATCATCACGTGCAGTGAGTTGTTCTTCAAGTTCAGCAATACGGGTTTCTCCTTGGACAAATGGATGAAGGGCTGGTGGGTCTCGACCATAAACTATTTTAAACGGAGTAGTTCCTGCTGAAGAGTGAAAACCAGTGTTAAAAGCGTATTCTGCCCACGACAGAAATTTACTCCAGTTATGTGGTTGTTCATGAGCGAAACATCTTAGATAGGCTTCTAGACATCGGTTAACCACTTCAGTTTGCCCATCGGTTTGTGGATGGTAAGCAGTGCCCATTCTTAATTGTGTGTGGCTCAACCTGAAAAGTTCTTGCCAAAATGCACTGAGGAAAATGACATCTCGATCAGAAAGTATTGACCTTGGGATGCCATGGAGTCTCACAACCTCTCTGCAAAAAATGTTAGCAATAATCTTCGCAGTAAACGGATGAGACAAAGGTATAAAATGTGAATATTTGCTGAGACGATCTACAACCACCAATATTGTGTCAAACCCACTGGATTTAGGAAGACCAAGAATGAAATCCATGGATATATCTTCCCAGATTTGGTTTGGTACTGGCAGGGGTTGCAAGAGCCCAGCAGGCGCCAAGGATTGATATTTGTTTTGCTGACATATTAAACAATTTTGAACAAATACTCTGACATCCTTTTTCATACTAGGCCAGAAAAAATTAGAAGAGAGTCTCTGTAGAGTTTTCAAGTAACCCCCATGTCCAGCAGCTGGTGGAATATGTGATTCAGCCAATAATTTTTCACGGAGAGGACTATCAGGAATTACCAACCTATTTTTGTAGTAGAGTTTCTTGTCTACCACTTGGAACTCAGGATTCTGATTCTCACCTGTTGTAATTGAATCCATAATGTTTTGAGTGTAAGGATCTTGTTGGAGAGCCACTTGGAGGTCCAAAAAATCAAGAGAAACTGGAAGAGCCAATGCCAATAATTCTGCATGTTGTGGATGTCGAGAAAGAGAGTCAGCTCCCTTATTTTCCTTACCCGCCTTATACTTGATGGAGAAATCGAATGGCATTAACTTCATGAGGAGCCTCTGTTGCATATGAGTAGTAATTCGCTGGCTGAGCAAATATTTAAGGCTGTAATGATCTGTAGTCACAAAGAAATGCCGCCCTAATAAATAATGCTTCCACTTCTGAAGGGCAAGCACCAGTGCAAGCAGCTCTCGTTCATATGCTGATTTCAGTCGATTTGAGAAGGAAAACCCTTTACTGAAGTAAGCAATTGGATGTCCATTTTGAAGAAGAATGGCTCCAATACCCTCGGCTGATGCATCGCACTCTACTGTAAATGGTTGATTGAAGTCCGGCAATTGTAATACTGGAACAGTGGTTAAAGCTTGCTTGAGATGTTGAAAAGCAGTGTCAGCTGCGGAAGACCATTTGAACCCATTCTTCCCAGTCAAAACAGTGAGGGGTCGTGCGATAATCCCATAATTTTGCACAAATCTCCGGTAATACCCTGTCAACCCCAAAAATCCACGTAGTTCCTTCACATTTGAGGGGACTGGCCAATTCATAACAGCTTGTATTTTCTCCTGATCAACTCCAACTCCTTTGGATGACACCACATGACCCAGGAAAGAAATTTGGCTTTGGGCAAATAGACATTTGGAAGCTTTTGCAAAAAAATGATGATCCTGGAGGAGTCTAAGGGCCATCTGAAGATGGTTAAAGTGCTGTTGGGGAGTTTTGCTATAGATTAAGATATCGTCAAAGAAGACTAGGATAAATTTTCGAAGGTAGGGCCTGAAAAGATCGTTCATTACAGCTTGAAAGGTAGAAGGGGCATTTGTAAGGCCAAATGGCATGACCAAGAATTCGTAGTGGCCAGAATGAGTTCGAAAGGCAGTTTTGGGTATGTCGGTAGGGTTGACGCGAATCTGATGATAACCAGATCGCAGGTCAATTTTAGAAAAAATGGAGGCACTGTGTAATTCATCAAGAAGCTCATCGATGTTCGGGATAGGATATTTGTCAGGAATGGTAATCTGATTGAGGCTCCGATAGTCAACACACATACGCCAAGAATTATCCTTCTTCTTGACTAGAATAACAGGACTGGCGAATGGACTAGAACTGGGGCGAATGAAACCTGATTGCAACAAATTAGAAACTTGTGTTTCAATCTCTGATTTTTGGAAATAGGGGTAACGGTAAGGTCTGATATTTGGTGGTTTAGAGTTTGGAAGTAGGGGAATGGAATGAGTATGGTTGCGGAAAGGAGGAAGGGTAGTCGGCTCCTGAAAAATAGCTTCAAAACCCATCAGTAGAGATTGAATATTCAGATTGGGGTCTAGAAGAATACCAGATTTTCCACTCTGTTTGGAGATGTATTGAAACGTGGCCTCTGTGGAAACTTTGTGCGGAACTCCTTGAAGCTTATATCGCTTCCCATTCAGACTAAAGATTAAAAACATTTCGTTCCAATTTGCCTGGACAGTCTTCAAGGATGCAAGCCATTGAATTCCAAAGACCAAGTCGGCAACCCCAATTGAGAAGGGATAAAAATCTTGAGTAATAGTCAAACCGGGTAGCTGCACAGAAATATCGCGGCAAATCCTATTGCAGCGAATCACTTCACCATTTCCAATTTGAACCCCAAAAGAAGATATAAATTGAACAGGAAGAGCAAGTTCCTTAACCAACTTCTCAGCCACGAAATTGTGCGTTGATCCACTGTCTATTAAAATGAGGACTGACTTTTTGCCTATTGTGCCCTGTAGCTTCATCGTGGTACCCGCAGTCTTCCCTAGAATGGCGTTGAAACTGATTTCTGCTAACTCTGAACTCATCGCTAAGTCCGGGTCCACATCGTCGCCATCTAGCTCACCATCGTCGTTGCCTTCATTTGATTTTCCAGTTGCATCCTCACCCTCCGTGAGTTCCATCAAAGAAAATGAAGTTGGCTTGCACCTATGTCCTGGAGCAAACTTGGCGTTACATCTGAAACAGAGCCCTTTGGCTATCCGATTTTGCCTTTCTGCCTCCCATGGACGAGCTTGGGTGGTTGCTGAAGTGACTGGGTTGTGGGTTCTAGAATCGTGTGGAGATGGTATAGGGCTGTTACTTTTTGCAGTAGTGGAGAAATGGGTAAGGGGAGTATTGCGCACGTGTGTAGTCAAATGGGGTACTTTGGTTGTGCGGCTGGTGTTTAATTTGGCTTCAAATTCAAGGGCAAGGCTCATGGCTTTGTAAATGGTTCTGGGTTTGTGAATTCGGACATCAACTTTAAGTTCTTCTTTCAGCCCATTCAAAAAGACCCCTAAGAGACAATGTTCAGGCCAATTCTTCACACGAGATGATCGCCTCGCAAATTCTTGTCGGTATTCACGAATTGATCCAGTTTGCTTGATGTTACAAAGAAATTCATCTGGATTTTGGAATTCAGCGGGGCCAAAATTTTCGTAAAATGCTTTGATTAAATCCTCCCAATATACTATTGTTCTGTCACTGTTGATCCATGCAAAAAGATCAAGGGCATCGCCTTCTAGATACATGGCGGCAACATCTACTTTTTGGTCTTCAGGAGTTTGGTAGCAGCGGAAATATTTTTCTGCCTTCAGAATCCATCCCTTCGGGTCTCCTCCCTCATATTTTGGAAAATCTATCTTTGTGGTTGGTCGACGTACAGGGAAACGTTCCCAACCTTCACTCTCGATAGCTTCATCCTCATACCATGGCCCTTTGTTTCTGTCAGCACCGGCTTTGGAACTTTCTCCATAAGATTGTTTACTGGCCTGGTTCTTCATGGCTGCTATTTCCTCTGCCAAAATATCTACTTGATCGAGTTTTTGCAATTTAGTGGTGATGGTAGCAAGCTGTTCTGCAATAGTTTCAGTGGAGGGTTGCATGTTGGAAGCGTGCATAGAAGATCGCGTACTTACTGGCATAAAAGGGTTTAACTGTTGTTGTTTTGAAAAGAAGGATCGTGGCTTCTCTGATACCAATGATACGAACAGAGACTCTCGGTAACTTGTAATCAAACAATGAAATGCAAAGGAGAAGGGAATTTCTTATTAGCAGCAATTCGTGCAAGGATCTTAAACACGATTACAACCAATAAACTAGTCCGTAAGGAGTGGACAAAGCTCCAAGAAACAACAATAACATTTCGTCCCCCTAAAGATAAACAGAACAGTTATTTAAACAAAATGACTAAGCAAACTAATAACTAGAATTCTGGAAATGTGCAACAAATAGCTAGAAATATGGAAATAATGGATAAAGTGGAGTAGTGGCTAAAGTGGAGTAGTGGCTTGTTCATGGAGCACCG